>JARJDW010008950.1:0-17707 GCA_030264715.1 Adinopsis sp. GC000173
GGTAAACTTTGCGCTCCTTCTTCCTGGCCTGGTGCATTCACATGATAGACGCAGAAATTTTCCAAAAGGGCACGCATATCAATATAATTGAAAAATGCTTGAAAACTTGATATATCTGGAAAATAAAACATAAGTGAGTGGTGTGATTAAATGTAAACAATTTAATGGGGGCTTATTATTTATTATTAAAGAATTGTGGAAAATTTGTAACAGAATTCGATATTTATTGCTAGAGCATATTAAAATTATTGAATTTTATTTATTATGCACGATGATGGTGCATATATCCATTTAAAAACACATGTAATATAACAAACACTTCCAAATATTAATTATTAAAGATTTTTAAAGCAATCGACCTTAATACTAACAGCAGGACGGAGCCACCGTAAACACCTCAAAAGTAATTCTAATTAAAGAAAAAATAATTTACGTTTACCTCCTAATACTAAAAGTTTAGCAGAAGCAAATTTTAGCTGCTTAGAATATGTGAAATGTTTAAATAAACAATTAAGAAGTATTGGAAGCATTCCTGACAAGACGAGTAAAATTGAACAAATAATGACATTTTACAAATAACGTAAATTGATTAGAAAAAAACAAATTAAACAATTTGGCTGTAAATAGAAAAATTGACAATGATTTCTTGATCCACAGGCGAATGGTTTAGTTTAGATTTATTGTAGTTTCATATATTTATTTTACGTTTTTATGTCAGCTTTTATTTGTTGGGTTCGTGTAGTTATCAACACAGCAACTTAAAAGGAAGTGTAGTATAAAAATTGCTCACTGTACTGCAAAATGCTTTAAAAAGAGCAAATATTTGTCAACATGAATATGGATATTGTTTAATATACATCTTAATATGTGTAGAAACAAACTCTTTGTACTAAGATTTTTTAAAGATTATTACGAATTTTGAATTATTTCATTCAAGCATCTTAAAAATGTCTGAATTTTTACTTAAAAAACTCTCTCCTCGGAGCGCTTTTAGTAGAAGGCATCCCTTTAGTGACATGCCAATGCAATGATGAAACTCAGAATATAATCATCTGTAAAATCTGAACATCATGAAAGCAGCTAGATATCGCCTATATAGCGGCATAAAAGCACAACAATAGTGATAAAGAAGTGTATAGGGTTTAATATAAACATATAAAATTTAGAATGTATGTACATTCAGTAGCCAAGCTAACCAACCCAATACAATAATAATCTTGCAGAATCGTATTTTTGTAAGTTTAAAAAATTTAATTCAATTTCCCCTTTAGTTGAATTCACAACCAATTCGAACACAATCATTGCAACAATGTTAGAGATTACGTGAACTAAATTTGATTATCGTTCGTGTTTCGATTGCATGTTATTGATTGCTAAAAATCCGACAAACATCTTCGAAAAATTGAAATTCAGTTCTGAAGTACGTCATTAATGTTTTTTGTGGTAATTAAACTCTCTAAATGTATCGAAGTAGCATAAATATTATTCTTTAACTGTATAATGAATCTTTGAAGAAGAATTGTGCAGAAAAAATCAACACTTGTGCTAAGAAAATAAACAAAAACCGCAGTAAAAAGTGCTGGATATATCTGACCGGGCAAAGTGGTTATTACTACTCGTATTATTATTACGTAAGCTGAAAATAGCGTTTTAATGGCGAAAGGTAAGCAAGAGAGAAATAAAAACTGCGTGCAGAAAATTGCTCAGTTGATGCAAGGTTTTTTGTTCCTCGTATTTGTACGATTGATTTTTACTAGTTTTGCTGGTTTCCGATATATTGAAACATATTTCTTTCTCCACAACAAATTATTTTATGAGCTCTATGTACTAATGTACTACCTACATGCGTTCTAATTTACCAAAGTGTGATATCTGATAAAAGAAAAAAACAATCAATAAATAAGTGTTACGAGCGAAAAAAACGAGTTGATGATAATTTTTATGTTTGCGTATTGTATTCATTCGTTTCCTAGAAATTTAATAGTTGTGTGATAATAACTAATTAGCTAATATGCTTAATAGCGAACGTTTCCAAATAAAATATTTAAAAATCGAGTTGAAAAATCAATAGTTAATCAATCTACTACTACAGGCCAATCATCTTTAAAAATTCATTGCAATAATTTAAAATTTATTTAATCCTCATACACGACCTATAAATACACGCTAATAAAACCTTTGTTATGCATTGTTTGACATATTATTTAAATGTTTTTGCATAACTTTTAATTGTTATTAGGAATGTAGGTATCTGTTTTGGAATATTAATAACACAAAAAACATTAATATTTTCTTTAAAAACACATAACAAAATTGAATTGTTGAGGATATAGCGAGTTGGAAATTGATTAAATAAAGCTAAACAGTCATTAGTATGGTTTATAGAATAGTATCTATAAAAAGAATTAACTACAGCGATATTTCTTTCTTTCTCTGTTTTAGGACAATAGTAGCAGATAGTAATTTAAATTTGTTTCATAATTATATT
This sequence comes from Adinopsis sp. GC000173, assembly GCA_030264715.1. NCBI lineage: Eukaryota > Metazoa > Arthropoda > Insecta > Coleoptera > Staphylinidae > Adinopsis > Adinopsis sp. GC000173. The sequence goes on from JARJDW010008950.1 coordinate 2,489, forward strand.
AGAGGAAATGAAAATATACATAAAATGAAATTAGACTAATTTAAAGCAATATTTCTATTAATATTCTGTTCCATTTCGGAACTACAATTCTCCTACTGTATCAAAAAACTAGATGATCTTTGTTCTTCATTGCAATTCCAGTGAAATAAAACATTTTCGATCATAGAATGCATTGAAAGTCTTTATCCAATATTATATTTCTTCACAATTTTTATTCGACTAAATTTTGTAAAAACGGAATGTCATAATACGTTAATAATACAATTTTACTCGTAAATGTAACTTACAATTTCGTTTTCCAATAAAATGTTCATTTTCTATTATTAGCGAAAAAAAAATTTGATAAAAACATTTAATACAATAAATGCCCCAAAGCAAGATCCCAAAAGTAAAATAAATAAATCCTATTCTAAAAATATCCTACTTTAATCGTTTAATAAAATAAGAATATGAATAAATCATGCCCAACACTACTACTACATTAGGGAATACTGCGTTGGAAAGAAGACAATTGTTTAGTAGCTCTGTATCATATTCAAAGCTTTTATATCGTCCGATGACAAAACATCATATCGAAATTCTTTGGTAAACATAGAATACTTTTATATCTTCGTGATTTATTTACCATATTTTGATATAATTGAAATGGCTGATAACATGGAAACTATTGTCATCCATCATATTCAAAACTTTTATCGGCTTAAAATGAGCGCGCTCCTTTGTAAATATATTTTATCGTTTGCACACTCGTAAAACGCAAGATTGCAACTTTTCCACTCAAACAATATACTCTTATTACGTTCCTAGCTTGTGAGGTGTACAATTATAGAAATAATTGCTTCGGACAAATGTCTTATTAACGCACTCAAGACCAGAACTTTTTCAAAGCGAATGCACACACAACTCTGTCCATGTCGCAATTCAAACGTGATCATTAATGGGTAAAATTAATCTACGACTGCAAAGAGGTAACGCGTCAAAAGCATCTAGAAAATAAACGCCCCAACAAAAAGACAAAAAATATATTTTGTTAATTTTAATACGATTTAATTGAAATTACATGCTATGTGGAGAATTATATTAATACATACTATTTTTAAAACGTAATAATAACGTTTATATTTCAAATAAAATGATATTCTTTCATAAATTCATGATTTAATGGACCTAGTGAGTTGTATACATATTACTGTGAAAGCCCGAAAATTGGAGAATGTCCTCATAAACAGTCCCTTAGTGTACGTGTACGTATGAAATATTTGTTAAATATTCTCATCAACGACTTGCACTGGCAAAAGTCAACATTCAACATATATGTACTGACGAAGAATGTTGAATAATAGTATTTCTGGACCTCTCTGTCGTAATGTAGGGCGCAAAAAAGTTTATTATGAAAAAGATAAAGGTCATGGGTTTAGCCCGAACTTGTCTGGCATAACGTAGCATATACAGTAAGAAAGTAACTTATTGTTAGTTATTTATTTATTTAGTAATATAGTTTTTGTATTTTTTTACGATTTAGTTCGATTAGGTTAAGTCCTAACCCATGCTACTATATATTCGGTTAGTTCGTTTCATATTTTTCGATTTTCTGCAAAGCATGCCTGTACTGCTTAGTATACACCAGTGAATTATAACCAAATATTCCGTCCTTCGCCAAAGTATTCACTATGTGTCAATATTCCCTAGTGAATGTCTACATTTTTCAATTTTGGTCTTTCACAGCAGCACGCATATTGCATATTTATTTTTAGAAACTTCAGGCCGTCTATTTTGCAAGTTTCTAACTAACCAACTTTGATAAAAAAAACATTTTCATTTGGTAACAAAAATTTTATGAACAATTTTCTTTGGACGCTTATTCTTTGAGTGCGGTACGGTCACCTTGCTTATTACGCGTCGAAGAACATACAATAATAGATAACTAACCTTTGCCAATGTTTAATCCATTCAACCGACAATTTTAACATAACAAACAAGTTTACTGCGAATAAATCGTTCTAATTTTAGTATAATTGTTGCAATTTTACGACAATTTTCCTAATAAACAACTATAAATATCTGGAAAAATATGTTTGGGAGATGATGGCAACTTATTTATTATTTAGCCAAGGTTACAAAATATTTAATGCAAAATTTCGTTATGTTGTTATTATTTTAGATAGTTAATCTACAGTTAGCTCATGACTCAAAACTAAAAAATAATTATCAAAATGATTTAAGTTAATTTTGTATAGTTTTTATGCTGCCGTAAATTATATAGCATAATTTACTTCGACCTCACCTAATAAGATTGTACTTATTGTAATTGTATTCGTAGTAATTAGTTACGTTTCGTCTAGGTTTCAGATGATAAATTTTAAACAATAAGAAGGTACAATTGTGCAATGATGTTCTAATAAAGTCTCTAATTGCAATACTTACAATTCAAACCCAGATCGTGATAGGTGATAATCGCCGGCTTGTTTCTCGATCCCTGCACGGCAACCACAATCGGTCCGCGGTCGGTCTCAACGCATTCCTCGCTCGCCGTCGAATCATCTCTGGACAGTGATCGCGCCGAGGGAAATTGCAGTTGAATGTTCTTCAATTCGATATCGTCCATACTGTCTGATGGCATCGTACTACAACGAAAGACACAAAACGATTACTTGCATTACAATAAAATACATCGTCGTAAACCCAGACAAGAGTTAAATATTCGCACTCATCGCTCGCTCTCACATACACACAAAAAAAACTTATTACCAAATAATAAATCAGCGCCTACACAACTCGCTAAAACATGCAATAAATAAATTCTTGTTGCCTGTGTTGAATTGACTAATTGTCACGTTGGCTGGTATAAATTGTATAGGTAGTATATGTTTTAAAGTGTTTTGATAGTTTCTTACCCTAAAAGGGCAGCCTCCTCAGCGACACCACTCGTTGGCATTTTTCTACAATTGTTAGTATTAGCACAATCACTCCTAAAACAAACGCAAGAATGAAACAAAAAAATAAAACATAATAAATAAATTAAAACCGGTTCGAATTTATTTAAACGAACGCAAAAAAATCTAGTTGAATCTCGTTTTTATTTAAACTCTAAATTGTGTTGTTGTGTTGGATGTGCGCGTTTCAATTGCTTCTTCATTACGATTAATTAATATCGATATATTGTCGTATAGTGCGCGTTATTCTGCATTAACATTGTCATGTTTGGTGGTCGGCTTGATAATTTGCTTAACATGCAATAAAGTAATCATGCGTTTTGCTAATTAAAATAAAGAAGCCTCGCTGCCCTCTCGCTGCATTTCGTGCATTTTGCATAGGGGATTCCTTCTACATACCTTTTGAACGTTGTGGATGCCATTTTCAGCAATTTCGTAAAGAAAAACACTTGGTTACGTTTCTGATCATTATTGGCAGTTTTTTTGCTCGGCATGTTAATTACTACTACTACTACAACACACGCTCGTAAAATAAATTCGTTTTGAAAATTGCTATTATCAAATTATTTTGCTTGTTGTCATTTGTCACTTTCAAGCGAAATTAATTTTTAATTAGGAAATTGGACGTGCACGTATTGTGCCGGCTATGCACAAAAAATATAAATATACGAGATGCTTTTTGTATGTATGTGAAATATGCTTAAATAAATTCGTTCTACTTTTTTTGAATAAAATAAATGATAAAAAGTCGGATTAATGTCCGAGTAAATAATGTTGGAAAATCATACAAAAAATGTGCGAAAAAATGTAATAAATCTACACAAATTGAATACTGCAAATTTTAAACAAATTAAACGCATTCGAATAAAAGATAAATACATAACAGAAATATACAAACATTCAATTGTAAATTTACTTAAATGTTTCATGACGAATCCAATAACCTAAATAAAAATGTAGAAAAAGTAACAACCGAAGCGCAATATTGCCTGAATATTTTAATAAATGTAGATGCTAGAAATATACAAATAAAATCTCAAGTTATGCAAATCGAATGCTAAACATTATTAACCGTTTAATAAATGTTGTCAACGAGACGTCAAATTTACATAAAACGCAATATTTTTATGCGAAAAATTAAAATACACATAAATTGTACAAAATGCAATATCGTTCTAATAAAATACTAGACCTAAAAATAAACAAAATAAACGCATAAAATGACAATAACAATTTATTCAGTTGACGCGAGAAACGATTATCAATTTTTGTTAGGAATATCGTATTCGTTACCTGCCTTTTTAGCTTAAAATTATCTTTGTTACGATAGATGATATAGAAAATATATATTAAAAATTATTTTCACTTCATTTACTCGAATCCAAGGCAAGTTTTTTTTGAATAATTATGCGCGTTTAAAAAAGTGACTCGCGTTAGATACGCGCATTAATGCCAACTATTCGATGTCGCCGTCAAATGATAATTGACTCCAAATCATTACGCAAAGTTTGCAACATTCTTGGACAATCTTATTTTTTTCTTCTAAATATTGAATTCGATTCGCCTTCGTATTGCATTCGAGTAAATATAGTATTATGCTCTACAAATGTTACAAACATATCGCAATGTGCATAAATAATTAAGAATCTAATATTTTAATTACAATTATGGTGCACTTAATTTGTTAATTTGACACAAATGGGTTTCAGTTCGCTTCAAAATTTTCTATTATATCAATTGTTAAGTTAGAAACTGACCTAAGTTTGTTAATTTATTATTTATTGGACTATTATAGGATTTGCGTTTCAATAACATTAAAAGCTGTTTACATGTGGTCATATACGCGATTTAAACCTACAATTTCTAATAAAATAATAAGAATTATTATTAACTCTATCCCTAAATAGATTTCTATGGTTTGAGTAAGTATAAAAATTATGTGCACAATATTAATATATTCATTGAAGATTTAAAAGCGCAAATTATTTCTGATAATTTACAACAAATTATGAAGATTAGTATAGCAAACTACAAAAAAAACCAGGAAAATAGACACCAATTTTAAATTAAACGATTCAATTAATCTTCCTCGAAGTGATAAAAAACATTGCATTATTGATGATGAGTCAAATGTTCAACGACTTAATAAAAAAGTACAATTTTTAGAAAATATATCAATCAGATTTCAAGGTATAAATGTAGTCTAAAAATAATTATGAATCTACAAACGACAAATAATGTAATTGATAAAACGCGTAATAAAAACAAGTAAGAAATACGCAAATGCATTAAAATATCAATATCATGTCATTTTTTACATATAACACAAAAAAACAAAAAATGGTTTGTTTTTGGTGTGTTTGTGTGAAATAATTTATTCATAATTGTTTTGTTTACAATATGAATTATAGTACAATTTAAGTAATTCAGCCTTCACACTTCAATATTTCTTAATAAGTATTCGATTCCATGTTGATACACGTTTGTGACTAATTTTTATTTTCAATTAATCTACTTATATTTACTCTTCTAATACAGTTTATGTCGTATCTTATGTTTGATTAACCGATACGGAAAGATATACTGGATTATTTCAGCAAAATGTCAACAAACAAATAATTAAATCAAGTTTTAAAAAGGAATTATATCGACTACATAATTAAATAACCAATAAATAAAAACGACGAGCAGCAAATTTATTTTGATCAATAAAAAATAGCGCGCTAACCTTCATTATTAAACAATCGCATTAATTTAGATGAATAAACAAGCAGATGTTCTGATTTTAATTGCGGTTTTATGATGAAATAGAGTAATCAATTTAGATTGCTGCAAAAATGAATCGTAGTATCGTAGTATAATAAGTTATCAAATTCTGCCAAGCGAATTGAAAACTGAACATGTAAAGTGTGAACAGTTTAATTAATTCAATTTATTCGAGGACGAAAAACTATAATGAAAATTGAAACGTTTCCCTCACTCTGCTAATGGAAATTGGTCTGTTTTGAGCAAGAACGTTGATTAAATTACCAAATTTTATCTGTCAAAAACCAGATTAATGTTTGTTCAACTTCCACATTACGTATTTCAGAGTTAAAACTTCTATTTATTTTCAGCGCACATTACACTTATGCGCTTTAATTGAAAAGATTTCAAATTAAATGAACTAAAAATAGATAATAACGTACAATTCGACGTTAAAATAAGCATCCGAGCTAAATTTAAGTACAACTACAACAAGCAGTGCACTTTTCGGCTGCTTTAAATTCCCAACGCATCACTATCACTATTGATTAACGTTTATTTATCACAAATATAAATTATAAAATTTAATTGCGGTTTTATCAACCGCAAATGTATTATAAACAATTTGTGTAGAAATCAAATGTAAGAATGTTTATAAATAAATTATGATAAAAATAAATCAAAAACACCTCGTAATTATTCGTTGATTAATAACAAATTGTTACGGTTATTTGCAAGCCGAGCAAAAATTATTAATTGGTTTATTCAAAAAAATCAAATATTGAAGATAGAAAAAGTTAATAGGTACTCTGATCAAAAAAATGTGATGACCTAATTTTTCCATGAAAATTTAATAAAGTCTTGTACATACGCTTAATCAAGTTAAACTTCTGTAATTTTTCTATTAAGCATATTTGTTAAATATAGTCCGAGAAAAATGACAAAAAATTAATAATCCTAAACTAAAAAAATATATAAAGATAAAATAATGTTTGAAATCTTTAATGCATTGACATAACAATGCAAATTACTCATTAAAATTTAATATTCCGCTGCAATTTTATATTTTTTCTATTATTGCAAGACTATAAAAATTTATAAAGTGCTGTGGCTTATAACATTATAATTATAAAACAGATAATTTCTTTTATGAAAGTGTATTAAAAATAAACATTTTTGTGGAAAATAATTTAGAGCAATAATAAATTAATATAGTTGCTCGTAAAAACGTTGGCACAAATCCTTGAAATGTTCAACAATCCTAACAATTCGTATTAATTGTGTAGCAAAATGAACAAAATTCCGCACGTTTCAACAAAAACCCGTTGGATTTCAGCAGTCTAGAATCCTTTAAAAAATTTCCATGGAAAATCGATCACCTTACAACATAACCAAAAACACTACCTTGACGTAATTGTAACCCGCTCGTTGCCTTTACCATCGTCAATCAGCTGCGACCCCATAACTCCTTTCTCGCCATAGACAAATCCATTCAAATTATTACTACCATTAGTGGCAAAGAGGCCAAGCAGCCGTCGTCGTATCGAATCCAACATCGTCGTGCCATTGTGCAGCGTCGTCGTCGAACGATAGACGCCAGCCGAACCATCTTCGCATCCAGATCCACCCAGCGATCTATACGACCCCCCGATTACGCTCCCCGGCATCGCTAATTACATAACAAATCAGCATGCACAAAAAAAACTCAAATCAAACAAAAACTAACTAAAAATGAGAAGCGGAGTAATACACAAACAGTAACTAAAGACATGCATCTTTTCGGTTTTGTTTGCTTGTTACAATTAACATGGCACACTAATTTCATCGCAAGGAAATAAAATTGATTGGCTAATCAATCGATCTTTACTTTACAAAAACGTTGGCTGTTGATCGTGACGTCAATGTGACTAAACTCATTATTCCGTCTTTTCGATTTATTTATAATAAAATAATTAACCTCTAACAATGCATCAACTACGCCAATTCGACGATTTGGCTGCTAATACAGCTCGATACAATCAAATTTCGTATTGATTTTTTAACCCTTCCAACCACTACCCTTCCGCCGAATCGATCTTTTTTATGCTAGGATGCACTCACTTACCAATTAACGTGGCTCGCTATTTTTAATTAATCAGCAACTTCCTTGGCGCACAATTATTGCTCGACTAGCGAATTTTTCGTACTGCAAAACGCGAAACTGTGTACCTCCAGTGTGTGAATCTCGTACACACACCAAAATGACGTTTCGAGTACTTTATAATGTTGTAATGCAAGTGAGCGATGCGATTGGTTGCTAGGCGGTCATGTGGCCGCACGACATTTTTGGCACAATAGCGCAACACACGATATCATTCCCTTTTTCATATTTTTATCGCTATTATATCAACATTCCATATCAATACAAATATTTTATTTGTGATTCTTGTATGACACTTGTTATTAAGCAATTACGCTTTAAAGATTTACGCGTATTTATTTGGTTAATAATGATGGTAATTTGGGACGATAATGTGCAAGTATTGATTGCAGCGCTAAAAGCGGTAACTTCAGTAAACGTCAATTTTAGTTTTAATATTTTGAATTTATTATTATTTGGGATATAATATATTTTTCTTTTAATCCTATTTACATCCGATTTACTTATTTTAAGTTTTTGGTAAGGTTGTTACAAATTTTTTTTATTCAATTTGACAAATGTCATACATGCGACATCTATGAATAAATAGCTCAAGTTTATGTATTTCACGATTTATTAAAGATAAAGTAAACTTTTTATTTACAAACAATAATTTTAAAATATTTTTAATAAAATGCATTAATCTGCAATGTCGCAAACAATCGATTATTGCTTTAACTATGTTTATTGCACTTATATAACAATAATTTAATAACGATAATATTTTTTACTTAATTGTTAGATGAATCAGTGTGATAATTAGATGTAACAAACAAACTTAATAATTTTTAATAAGACTGCATGTACCTATAAATTATATAATTATTTTCTTTTATTTTATTTATTTAGCACCGATAGTAATAGCTATGTTAATAAAGTTGCCTGTATATAAATTAATAATTGCAGATTTTTTAATTAACCTTAATATTTATTAAACAATAATTAATTATGATGCAATTTGTTTGTTATTGACAAATTACGTGTTTAAATCAGTTATCCATCACAATAGGTTTTAATTAAAGTTGGTAGGCGTGTATGCTTGGTTGCATACATCAGCAGCACGATTTGCTATTTTATGTTAATAAACATCGGAACTAGTAGTTATGCACATATAATCTAACTTCACTACCGCGACGTGCATTTCATGTTTCGGGATTTATATCTAGTTTTTCCAGCAGTTAAATGTGGCAATCAATATTCTTTATATATATTGGAAGTAATAAAAATTTGCGGCAAGCACCCATCGGGGAGCAATCGTGCGCTTTCGTTTAAAAACTTACCACACACATTTTAGTACGCATTACACTTCGCCCCCGCAAAATGCGATTTATCGTCGTTCTGGTGAATCTAGCTGCAAAGATGTGCTCAAAGTATCGCGATAGTCACAAGGCCCATTAGCTCAGTTGGTTAGAGCGTCGTGCTAATAACGCGAAGGTCGCGGGTTCGATCCCCCCATGGGCCAAACTTTTTTTTCGGTTTTACAATTTTTTTGTAGGCACTGATCCATACATTCACACACTATTCATTCATACTTTGTAGTAATAGGTTGATAATGATAACAACACTCACCCGTCGGCGTCGATGAATGCCATGTTCACATGTCCGCGGTCGTGCTTGAACCACGCCAACCGTCGATCGTCAACTGATGACTGCCCCTCAACAACGCGCTTATCGTTGACGACGCTAGAAATGCGAAATATCGCATAAGGAATGTTTTGTTTGTAAGCAAAGCAAAACAACACTAAACTTACTTGCCGCTCGTCGACTTTTTGAGCAGATCGTTGACGTTGAGCACCTCCAACATTGCGCACCACTATGCACTGTGGAAGAATTCAAACGAAATTTACTAAAAGTTTGTAAGTAATACTGAGTAACATGATTTTTTTATTTTCAGCGTGCGGCCGCGTGTCTATGTAGTAGATGTGTGAGTATGTGTGCGCGTTGGGGAAGATTTTCAAGTTAGTAGTTGCTGTGTATAGCTAGGTTTGCCTTGGAAGGAACCAGTCGTCGTTCAACGTTTTTTTCAACGTTGTTTCTTGTTTCTATAAATTCCATTATAAGTTAGGCATGCGCGCGCCGCCGCACTCGCCTTTTATTTTTATTTTTTTACATTTCGGTTTTGTGTTATGGGAGAGAAAAATTATTTATTAATTGATTTGCAATCGGCCATGGATTTGATTATTGTATAATGCGGCTTGCGCGCGCGGCGCGCTGCCTTGTTTGTTTTCTATTCAACAATTCGCACGATATTATTTAAGGTCGCTGCTGCGATAAAAAATATTTAATTTAAGCTAAACAAGTTTATTCATTTTTCCTGCTATTATATTGGCATATATTGGCGTCGACAACAATACAAATTCTTGGTAAAATGTTGTAATTCCATAAAATAGATTACTCTGCTTAAGATATTAACAATAATTATAAATATTTCAAATTAATATGCAAATTGTAAACAGGCTTTTAATAATTCTGGTTCACAACTGAAAAATTATTTCAATAATTTGAAAAAATATTTATACAGAGTGTTTTTTAAAGAGATTGATCCAAATATGGTCTAATATTTTCATTTTTATATTATCACAACGCTTTATAGTTTTTAAACATCTGTTGCATGGCTTTAAATGTTGAAATTGCATAAAATAATTATAAATATTTAAAATTAATATGCAAATATCGATAGATTGTAAACAAGCTTTTAATAATTCTGACTCACAACCAAAAAATTACTTCAATAATTTCAAAAAATATTTATACAGAGTGTTTATTTGCAGGAAATGGTTCAAATATGGTCTAATATTTTCATTTATATATGATCACAACCTTTTATAGTTTTTAAACATCTGTTGCATGACTTAAAATGTTGTAATTGCATAAAATAATTATAAATATTTAAAATTAATATGCATATATCGATAGATTATAAACAAGCTTTTAATAATTCTGGTTCACAACTGAAAAATTACTTCAATAATTTCAAAAAAATATTTATACCGAGTGTTTATTTGCAGGGAATTTTCCAAATATGGTCTAATATTTTCATTTTTATATGATCACAACCTTTGACAGTTTTTAAACATGGCTTAAAATGTTGTAATTCCATAAAATAAATTACATTGCTTAAGATATTAACAATAATTGTAAATATTTCAAATTAATATGCAAATATGGATAGATTGTAAACAGGCATTTAATAATTCTGATTCACAACTGAAAAATTACGAGTATCTATTGCAATAATTTGGAAAAATATTTATATAGAGGGTTTGTTTAAAGGGAATGGCCCAAAAATGGTTGAAGAACATATAAAATAGGTAAAATTATTGTAATTATCAGGAATGTCCTGTAAACTGAATTCCGTGTGGTCTATCCCAAACATAATTCACCTCTAAATCATCATTCTATTCTACTTGGCTGTCGCCATTACCCAACTTCCCCCTACTTACATAATTAATTACTAATCGTGTCTAAAACGCGACTTTTTTACCAGCAAAATATGTATTTTAATCTTATTTTAATTAAAATGCTCACAAAATATTTATATAATAGTATGTTCATCAATAATAATAATTGGTTGCGACTTATACGAATTGATAGTGACGCAATTTAACTTAATAAATTAATCATCACATCTTTCTTTAAAGCGCGCTATTTCACTTGTTGTTTTCAAATCAAAACATTCGATGCTAAAAAAGTATCTCATAATAGACAAGTATTTTATTTTATCGCCTTGTTTTTTACTATCAAATCAAATCAAATCATTTGATAATAGATTTGTAGTTTCTTTTGATAAAAATTAATTAATTATCTACAATATGTTCATCTTAAATCATTATCATTCGTAATTAATTCGATTCAAACCATAACTAATTTATTATGTATTGTCTTTAAATATACTGCTTCAATTGTTATTTACCATCAAATCGAATTATATATACAGGGTGGTCCACGTAACTTGAGACAGGTGAATAACAGAAAAGCGGCGTATTTTAGGAGAAAATGTGTCCAATAAAAATTGTTTAAAATGAAGGGGAGAATCCAATGGTATTAATTATTTTTGGCCATAACCGCAGCTTCATGGTTTTTTCCATATAAAATTTATTTTTTTAAATGAAAACCCCCATTTTGTGGTTTAGAATCTTAATCTACGTAAAAAAGGGGCCACTTTTATTAAAATTGTTTTTTAATCCAATTTTAATTTTGAATGATATTTATCAAAATAAAATTTCAAAACCGATTTTGGTCCATTTTATTTGAGACAGCCGAATAATTTTCATTTAAAAAAACTTTTATTGGAAACATTTTCTCCTAAAATGCGCCGTTTCTCCTATCTCAATTTAAACGGACCCCCCTGTAAGATAATAGATATTAATTTCATAATTGAACTTTAATAAAAAGCATGCAAAAAATGAATTATCTACAATACGTTTATCGTCAATTATCATTCGTGACTTGTTCGCCTAAATAGCGACATATGTATAATTGTATTGTATATAGAATTTAACATAATGAATTAATCATTGATCGCTTTTTGTTTCACTTGCTTTTTATGATTGAAACACTTTGCTAAAAGCGATTTCATCATAGACTTGTTTAGCATTGACCAGACTACAACACAAAAAACACACTTATGTAAATTATGACATAATTACACAGTTAGGCGCAGTAGTAGAGGCTAAATGCGATGTGCCAAAAATTAGTCAACAAACAACAACAATTTCTACCGCATATATTATCTATATAGTTACTAGATATGTTTTATTTTTCTATAAAATGTTGATTGGTTTACGTATATCTCATTTTTTACTTTTAAAAAATCTATCATATGCAGGGTGGTCCATTTAACTTGAGACAGGCGAATAACAAGGAAACGGTGCATTTTAGAAAAAAAGGAGAAAATGCTTCGAATAAAAGTTGGCTAAAATTAAAGGCGGAACTAATCATTGTTTGCCATGACCATAGCTTCATGGTTATTTCGTTATCAACTTTGTTTATTCAAACGGAAACCCCAATTTTTGTGTTTAGAATCCTAAACTACGTAAAAAATAAGACAACTTTTATCAAAATTTCAATTTTAGAAGATATTTATCAAAATAAAATTTCAAACAAATGATTAGTACCATTGGATTTCCCCCGTCATTTTAAACAACTTTTTTCGCCTGTGTAAAGTTAAATGGACCATCCTGTATATATCGACATAAATAAAATTTTTAAATGTTTAAAAAAAGTATATTATTGTACAATAGATACTATTTATTAAAATGGATTTAATTGAACTTGTTATTTTACTGCATGTTTTAACAATTTGTCAAGCATTTATTTCATTATGATAAAAATCAGTTTAAAAAATATGTATATATTGTACACTTAACATTCTTTAAATATTTTTGAATGAATGTATGAAATTGTAAACAAATAAATGCTAAAATTACATATTACTATAAAATTTAAAAAAACTTACTGAGGGTTGAGTTTTTAAAAAGTACAAGTAAAAATGGTTGTCCACTAAACGCGCATTAAACACATTATATATGCTTTTTGTGGAGTGAATGTACTTACTTATATATATAGGTAGGCGCACTTGAAAGATTAAAATATATTTAAAAATTAGCTAGACATTTGTATAATAAAATGAACATAAAAAAAGTTATAAATAAATGTACACATGCCGCGATTAGATTTGATAAATATTTTGTTGCAATCAAAATTTAAAAATACTCAATAGTCTCCTCATATGTTATATATGATAATGCAATGCAATATTTTAATAAGCAAAAATTAAAAACCTGCATAAAACTTTATTAAGAATCAACATAAACAGAAAATGAAATTTAAAGAATATAAAACATGTGAGGAAAATCATAGTCAGTCACTTTATGTGCTGTGGGTATACAATAAATTAGAATTTTTCACTGTAAATAGTAATCTTTAAAACAATTAATAAAACAAATAAAAAGTGGCATAGGTATGAACTTAACACCCTGTGTATAATAAATTAGCAACGTTTAACTTGGGAAATTATTTGAAGAATTTATAAATAAATCAATATAAAGAAGCACTAAAAATTTTCTAATCCTTGCTTACAAAATAATTTACTTTAAATTATTTTTAAAAAAAGTGAATGGAAACAGAAAACCTGTATGCTAATTAATTAAAAATTAAAATAGCTGACACCTTTATAAATACGTTGCGACCTAATTATTATCAAAAAAATTGGAATTTAAAGAATAATATGCTAACGTTTAGAAAATATAAAAATATAAAAAAACCTAACCTAACACTTACATACTTAAAAAGTAACACGAATTTACCTTAATGTAAATATTTATTTAGACATAATTGTAAAAACTCTATGAATAACTTTAAATTCAATAAAATTTATTTTATTAATACTTAATTAATAATATAATTTATATTAGTTACTTTAAATGTAATTTAAATTTAACAAATTACGATCTTAATATCAATAATTATCACCAAATTACTCAAATAAAATGTAATAAACTCAAGAAAAGAAGATACACTTGTAATTCCAGAAATGTCAAAAAAATTCAATTTATTCATTAATTAGGAATAAATTACGATTATAGTATCAATAATAATTATCAAATAATTAAAAATAAATATTCTAGTAAAGTCAAGAAAAGTGTAAAAACTTGTACCTATATGTTCGTTACTAGATATATTTAATAATATTTAAAAAAAATGATTGTGATTATAAAGTGTAGAAAAAAATTTAAAATGAAATAAATTTTGCAGTAAACTCAAGAAAATTTCTTCAAAATTTGTGTAGGCTATCAATACTTGATGAATACTTAATGAAATTTAAAAAAATGAATGTGATTGTAAACGACTTTCTGAGGCAACACTCTGTATACAGTCAATAAACACCTCGCGATCGGAGAAAATTGCATTTAACTGCAAAAATACACTGGAAATTCCAAAAATGGTAAAAGTTTTCTCATCAATTTATTACTTTCATTAATAAGGACTGTAATAAAGACAAACAAATTGGGAAATATATTTAACAAAATTTAAAAAGAAAATGAATGTGGTTGTAAATGAATTTCTGAATATTTTTTGCGTATTAATTAACAAATTACGACTTAAATATATATTATTATCATAAAAAATATAGTATTGAAATTATTTACAAAAAAATTAAATAAATTTTGAAGTAAAGTCAAGAAAATTTCTTTAAAACTTGTATAGGCTATCAATACTTGATGTATACTTAATAAAATTTAAAAAAATGAATGTGATTGTAAACAATTTACTGAGGCAACACCCTGTATACAGTCAATAAACACCTCGCGATCGGACAAAATTGCATTTAACTGCAAAAATACACTGGAAATTCCAAAA
>JARJDW010008951.1:0-26807 GCA_030264715.1 Adinopsis sp. GC000173
AATTCGAATCAACACTTTCTTATTATTAGAAAATGAATTAATCATAATTTGCATAATGTAATTTGATGAAAATTTAATGGTTATGATTTTTGTCGTTTATTGCTTCATTATAGCTTGGAAAAAAACCAAGCAAAATGTTTATAAATTTCGTTTATACAAATGTATAAAAAAACGTACTTTTTTATAAATAAAATAGTGATAATGATCGATCCAATGACATGATTTCGATTTACAAAAAAAATCGAGGCATTAAAACAGCAAATTTTCATCAAGAAGTGGGGAAAAATCCGGAAACACCTCAAGTTTTGCCCAAAAATCGACCATAACTTTTTTTCTATGAGAAATACGAACCTGCGGGTTGCTCTATTCGTTTTAGAATGCAAAAATACTCCTTAGTACAAAGTATGAACAAAATCGATTTTTCGTCGAGAAACGCGAAAATCGTAAGGAGTACCCCTTGCCGTTTTTTTGATCCAAACATTAATTTTTTCATTTTTCTACATCTAAGCTGTCATTTCGTAGGGATGCCTAATAATAGTAAGCGAGCCAATTTACACCCTGCTACTACTATTCAAAGTAGTCCAAATCGACGATTAATCGTATATTATAGGTCTACCTGTGACATCATTGCTGCAAAATATTTTCTAACTGTTTTTTTCGTATATTTGGCATATTTGAAGTTTGAAATTAATTAAAATTGATTGTTTAAACACATGTAATCGAGGTAAAAATTGTTTTTACATCGATTTCCTGCATAAAAGCTGAACATTTTTTATCAAAAACTAGTGGAAAATTAGGGAAAACCTCATTTTCCACCATAAAATCGGCCATAACTCTTTTTCTATGAGAGATACGAACCTGCGGGTTGTGCTAGTCGTTTTAGAATGCAAAAATACCCCTTAGTACAAAGTGTAAAAAAAAATAATTTTTCGCCAATCTAAAAATTGCATATCGTAGTATTGCCTATTAATAGTTTGTATACAAATTTTCAGCTTGCTACGATTATTAAAAGTACTATAAAAAAAAATTTCCTTAACCTATTACCGTTTTGCCGCTCAAAATTTTTTTTTTTAACTTTTTTTCGATATTTGCAAATCTAAGCATAGCACCTCGTAGCAATGTCTAATAATAGTAATCGAGCCAATTTACAGCTTTTTACTACTATTTTAAGTGGTCCAAATTGGCGATTAATCGTATATTATAGGTCTACCTGTGACGTCACAGTTGCAAAACATGTTTTTCTTATATTTGACGTTTTTTGGCTCAAAAAATTATTTTTAAACTCTTTTTTGATTTTTGCATATCTAACCATGGAATCTCTTACAAATGCCTAATACTAGTAAAAAATACCAATTTACAGCTTTCCACGACGATTAAAACTTGAGGAAAATTGTAGGTTATGATTTTGTGTCATTTATTGCTTCATTATGCCTTTGGAAGCAAGGTCTTAATTTAGATTATTTAGCAACTAATTAAATTAGAGAAATAAATTATGTGTGACTCGAAAAATCTAATTAATGTGCGGCTTTTAAAACGGTGCGTTTATACATTTTTTTAATGAATCAGCTAAGCATATATTGTATTATGTATAAGCGAGGAAATATTCTCAAAAAGCAAAAAGTCAGACACGGTTTTTTTTTTTCGAATAAATTCGAACGAATCCAACCAAAAAATGCTACTCTACTACACACACATAGATACATAACTCAACCTGTCTCTCCTCAACAACAACAACAACACAACAACGTATATATGCGCACGTAGATCGTTACATTTAATTTTTTTTATTTAATTAAAAATCTCCGCATTAGAAGAGCTCTCCTAAGCAGAACCATCGTTTGTGCATTGTTATACATTTAAATCCTGCCACTATGTGTAGTGTTTTTATTATGTATAAAAGATTAATTATATATTATTTTTACACTCAAATTGCTTTCAAAGATAGTAATTTTTGGTTACGCGCTTACGCCACTGGATGTTTATATATGTGGAATAAAAAGAATGCTTTTAATTTTATAATTGCTCTACTAAAGCGCGCACACAAATCAATTTCACCGTTTATGTGCGGTGTGTGTGTTAAAAAAATGTAGTAGAGGCGAAGAAAGTTGAAATTTCATTCATGGACCGTACACACGCACTACTCTATTTTTTATTTCGTTGCTTTGCTCTATACACATTTTAAATTTATTAGCTTTTTGTTTTCTTTTATATGTATAAAATATGGCAGTTTCAAGCTTTTAATTATCATCATCATCATCATTGCTGAGCTAACAAGCTAATTCCCATTTATACCTAACTGATTGATACATTTCTTTTGCAACACGCTGTTTTACATGGTATTGTATAAAAATGGTAGCAGATTTCGAATATAGATAGATGGTTGCAATTAAAATTCTTCAATTTACATAAACAATAAAAAGTATATTATATGCAAATTATACACAACAATATATGATACATAATTAATAAAGGTGCTAAGTGCGATCATTAATTAAAGCTGCAATTATACACACATACACAAATATTTAAAGTAATCATAAAAATAGTAATTACTTGCGTGTACAATAGGTTCTAAATTATTGAAACAAATAAATTGTCGTATTTTTTTAAATGGCTAAACTAAAATTCTTACATAATTAATGAATTAGTGTTAAATGAGATTATTAATTTACATTTACACAACAATAAAGCATAATTATAGTTATTATGTTTTTTGAAATGTTTTAATCATTAAATTATCGTGTAATATTGATACCGTTTTAAGAAAAATTGTTATTTAATTTATTTCATTGCAGTAATTTCATCCAATTCGTGCAAATTTAAGCCTTGTAAGACAAAGCACAGAGTATTTTTCAATATCAATCGTGCTATAACAAAACCTTGTAGTGTAACTAAACTACCACATAAATAAATCTTAATATAAAGGTATTACCTTCAATGGATATTTATGCAACAAGTTCAAAAAATAGTTAGAATAACGTAATATCTGTAATGTATGGTCAGTACTTGGGATAAAGAAGAGAAATGAACGTAAAATTGTGTGTGTATGTAGTCTTATTTCTGATTGCTGCTTAATTAGTCTAATTTATTTACATTTTTTAGTTACACAATTCAAAAACAAAGTTCATAACAAAATGCACTACTATAAAAAAAAACAATAAAGACAAACTTCGATATTATAGACAATAATACAAATAAAATATACTTTTTACTATTATTAAACCAGCCGATTTATTATTCAATGTTATTAAGCAATTTGAAATTATTAATTTATGTCATACATGGGAAAAACGCTTTTAAAATATGTTAAATATTACATTTAAGTGACAATAAAACATAATTGTCGTGGTAGTAATAGTAGGTAAGTTGTAATTACATTTCAGAAAGACTATAGAATAAATCGTAGATTTTTCGATAGATATGCATAATGTAAACCGAAACTGATTAATTATCGTGTAGATAATTGTATAATTACGTTAATTTGTAATTTACAACGCGCTTATTAGTTAAAACTACACACACAAATAATAAACCTTTTAAATTTCAATAAATTTGCTTAATGCAATGTGTATATGTTTATTAAAAGGCTCCGGCATTAATAAATATTAAAGCGCCGCATTAATAATTACGTACAAACAATCATACATTTTACATAGATTATTCAAAAGCATAAAGATTTTATGTGTTCGCAATTAAAAATTAACTCGTTCAATTCTTATTAATTCTTGAATTGACACTAAAATAATTAAGTAATATAAAAAATAATAATTTATTTTATGTATTTTATGAATTGACAGTTGATTTAACCCTTTTCTTCATATTCCTATTTGGTAAAACCTAAAACACAAATTTTTTGAAACGCAATAATTGTTTCATTCAGAAAAGAGCAGCAATGCCATAAATTTCGTTTAAGTAATATAAAAAATAATTACACTAAATCTTGGTTTAATTTAATTTAGCTTTAATTGTTATTTTATGCAATTACAATTATTTTTTTTCTTCAAACCGAAAAGCATTCATACTACTACTACTACTACTGTAGTAATTGTATAATTACACTAATTTATTTGAACAATGTTTGCCAAAAGTAGGTGGAAATTAAAATGCGAATTAATTACCTAGAGCTTATTATCTATCTATCTATGATCTGATAACGCAAACGCAATTATAGATTACGATTTAAATAATACATATTTATATTTATGTATATAGAAATAAATAAAATGCGCATAATTTTCTTCACTATACTGCCTATAATATGTTCAGTTCTTTCGCTGCGAAATGCATAAATGCGCGCATAAATAGCAAAATTGATAATAAAATAAATTCATAACTGATTTGCAATTACATGTTTGTTTTGGCTAATGAACGTACAGACAATTATGTTAATGATAATGATTAATTATCCTCATAGTTTCTGTTTTATGTGCGCGTTGTATGATTTATTAAGCGAAACGACAATTACATTTCGCGCTTATATACAATAAATGTATGTATGTTCGTATGGTATGTATTTACACTCACACTCTCATAAAATTCCAAATAATATGCGCTCTATGCATCATCAAAAATTATTCATTCATTCATTCACTTTCTTCTTCTACATACATGTACGTCTTCTCGCCGCGCGAGAATTAAACGCTGCAATCGTATTAACAAAACGCATATAAAATTTATAGCGTTTTATTAATGCCAAAATGTTTATAAATTTTTAATGGACGTCGTAAAATTTAATTAGTTTACGTATTATGTAACAATTTGTATCATCATCATACTCTTTTTACGTTCTATGAGTATATTCTTCTTCACTTGAGATGAAAGTTGTAATAATTCTTAATTAATTAATTAGTTTATCTAAAGAAAACAAAATTATTTAATTGTTTTTTTTTCATGAAAATATTGCCAAATGAGAACTAGAAATTAATACTTAAATTTCGCTAATGAAATTAAAAAAGACTAATTCCAAATTCAGCCGTTCCTAAATGCAATTAAGCATTCAATGATTAATGGACAGTGATGCAATTTTAATACATTAGAAAAAACAAATCAATTAGGTACTATGAAAAGCAACAAGAAAGAAAAAAGAAATATGCACTATTAAGGGTATTTGAACTAAGCAATACTAATATGCTTCTTTCTATATCACAAAAGGTGTAGGTATAGCTACCACGCACACAATGAACTTTTTGGCGTTTGATCGAAATTAGTTATAGATAATGCTTATAGGACAGTTTGTTAGATAATATCTGGAATTTAGTAGTAAGTAAGTACTTATCATGAATAGGCCCGGCGATAACGAAATAAGTTCTTCTTCAACAGATAAATTAAGACATGCTGATGAATATGAATTTCGATAAGCAAAAAATCTCTGACGATTAAATATCTTACTTATCTTAAAATGTTTCAATTAAAAGTAATTTTGAAACAAGGCATGTATACTAATAACAATAATGTGCGATATTTAAATTTTTGTACGATGGTAGGTACAATGTGTTTTGTGATATACAAGACATAAAATTTCATTTCGCATCATAACTGTAATTTGAAATGGGTGCGACACATTCCATCCATAAAGACATGAACAATAATACCATCACCACGCACACACAAAAATAAACGGCATTCGTACGTTGTTTATAGTTGTTTTTCTCATCATCGCAATTTTTTTAAGCGCGTAAGTTACACAATAATTCGATTAATTAATAGTAATAGTATATGTCTTGCTGCGCCCAGCTCTTTGTCTTATAAATTACCATGTGTGAGTAAACAAATTACCGATGAGTGATTACTCATACTCTCATATACCAAGTGTAATAATTTTTTCGCGCATTTCCTAGCGCGCTATTTATTGGCGTGTCAGCATGGATTCGGATCAGACAACATCACACATACCAATATGCTTGTATGTGTGCATCACTCTGATGTAATTGTGATTTTTTTCGTGAAGGTTAACCATCAAGGTGGTCTTCTTTAATGGGAATGTGGCGCGTGCTAAATTTATTATCTATACGTTTTTTTCTACACATTTTATTTTCCATTAGATTTTTCGTTTTGAATGTGTGTGTGTTTTTTTCTGTATTTTAGAGGTTTTCTTGGACGTGCATGTATCATTGGGTGAAAGTTGATGCATAAATCAACGATCATCCTGCGCTGCTGCCATCAGGCATTAGCTAATTTTATCAGAAGATAATTAATGATGATTTATTATCATTCTAACAATTTTTCTTCGCGCGCGCTGCTCGCTGTTACTGCGCGCGCTAAGTCCTTTTCTCTCCACACACACACTACTATGTCCGAAAAAAAAATGACGCTTTTTAAGCTAACCTATTGTGATAACAAGCATAAATCAGGTATTTTATGTGAATGTTGGACAATAATTTACGTTGAATTATGATTTTGACTCTGCCACAAGCATTTTGTAACTTGTTTCTCTCCTCTATCTCGTTGTGTGTGTGTTCATGTGTTTTTTTTTCTGTACGAAAAATCTTCTCTAGACAACAACGGTTGACAATTTTTATACAGTTAACAAGTTTGTTCGATTGTATAGACACACAAACAGACACACACACATGCATAAAATATTTTAATAATGCGCTGGGCACAACAAAACAAAGTTTTAATTAATAGAACAACACAACAACACGAAATTGTGGAGGCAACAAACTTTTCGCTTTATAGGTATAAATTACTAAATTAGGTAAAGATGTCAACCATAGCTAAAATTATTTAATAGAATATCTACCATACTTATATTGAATATAAATTAATGGTTGCTGTCGTAAAATAAAAATTTACGTTCACTTATTTAAATTTAATCAAAATTGATTTAATCTATTAGCAATTGTAAGATGCTACTCTACATTTTGATAGTGAGAAAAAGTAGTAAGAACAAAATTAGTCAAAATACATTAAACACGGTAGCTTAAATATGACAATGCACACTAACAATTTAAAGAAACTTTCATTAAATTGTCAAATTATGAAGCCATTAATAAAAATATGAAAAATAAAACATTAATAACTATTTATTTGTTAATTGTTACTTCATCAGAAACTGGAGTAAACTTCACACCCTCTTGTCATGCTCTCGGTCCTGCTTGTGTAAAATTGCACGTTTCTATTTATCTTGACAAATACGATGCTTAACTTTGAGTATCTATAACAGCATAGCGGGTAGTTTATGTTACTAATTGTAAAATATCTTAGAACTACATGTGAGTAAGGTAGTTTAAGATAGATGAATATCATCAACAAATCAAAAACTTTTCTTGTTTAAATACAAGGGGACACAAAGCAACAACAATTCTTTAATTTAATTATTGTACCTAAACGCGAAATTTAGAAGAAACATTCATTCCAAGGAATCCATTTTTGATTTTTATGGAAAAATATTGAAAATTTCAAATGTTTTAATTAAATTAGTGAAATGAATATTAGCAATATGGAAAATGTAAACATAGAATTTTAATTTTATCATATACAATATTTAATGGAAATGCTATTTATGCACATATGCATTATGACAATGAATGCATACATTAACCTCTAAAACTTCAATATACAAATATTTGGGAGATATCAACTTAAATCAAAATATAATCATTATGATGCATATTACTCCTGTCAATTGTTATTACATTGATCATTAATATCTCAACGATTGGTAATATATGTTGTAAGTGAGAACATCATCTATCTCTCTATCAGACAATCGAACCGAATATGCAAATTAAAAATCATTATATCCATATCCCAACGATATCGAAATTACGAATTTAAACATAAAACAATGCAAACGGATAGTGTGTGTTACCCATCAGCATCATCTCGTTTTTTCGTCTATATATGTGAAGATTTAAAAAAAAATCAATTATGAATCGGCATTTCTGTATCGCTCTTCAATCAATCATTATTTAAATTGATTAACGCGCGCACACACATAGGACGTCCCGAGGTCCGTCCGACCAATTTCAATTTAACAAGTCAATTATATTTCCAATCAATGAACGAACGAACAAACGAACGCATCCCCATCATAATATACCTATATAGCAAAATGTAAACAGTCAAGGAATATTACCAATCCACCACACACTAATCATGCACGAACGTATATAAAGAAATGTTTAGTCATCTTTTCAACGCCACTCAACTCGTCGTTCCTCTTGTTGTTTACTCACCATATTAATGAATATATTTCCTGCAGCTTTACACATATTATACATACAATTTTAAAATTAACTTGTAGGTATTTGATAGGTAGATACCACTCACAACGAACCTAGGTAGGCTACAATGTCCTCTCGTCCTCAATGATACTGAAATGTCTAATATCAAATTTCTTACGTTTTTAGCTATACATTCTTTCTTATCATTTCTAATTTACTTAAAAATTATGAATGTTTTTATAGCATTGCCGTCATTTCGCAAAGGAACGGTCCAAAGGTTTCATTTATAATCATTTTGTACTTGCGTCCTCACTGATATTGAAATGTCCTTCCTTTTTACACTAACAAAAATTGAAATCTGTAATCTATTTTAACAATATTTTATATCCAAAGGTTTCAGTTACAACCATTTTGCCCCTTTACACTCCTCTGAAGTTTTCAAGAAAATTATGCGTATTTCACTTAAGAAATACCAAGTTATCGACTGTGATATTCCAAATTCGTATAAAAAGAACCTTAGGTATAGGGATTTAGAAAGGCTTGCATAACAAATTTCTAAATTTGTACATTATTTCTAGAGAAATGTTATAATTTATTGACCAACGATTTTATTTGCTTTTTTTAAAACACGCTTATAGTTAGTTAAAAAAATCTGGCTTTCTAAAATCAATATGATTAGAAGATGAAAAATTGCGCAATAAATTCGGTTATTATCGACATCCATTTTAGTGTGTATGTATAATACGCAAAACAATTCAATAAATTTTATTACTCTACACCACAATCCATTAGTATTATACTATTTTGTTTAAATACATCGATAACAAATTGCTAAAGCTTGTCTATTTGAATACCTATAGGTGAAAGTTCCAGACGGCACGCGATAAAGCTTCATGCGCCGAAAACGGTAACGCGATCTCGTTATAAAAAGATAAATAATCGCACCGAAATGCATACGATGACCGTGCATAAGTAGTTTTGCTGTATACGTTGTGTGTGTGTTGTGTGTGGATAAAAAAAGGAGGCAAGACGAATTATGTAAGAGCGTATGCTGATTAATGTAAATGCAAGTTAATGTTATGTAGGAATGAATGCTTGGCACATATTTTATTCAGCACGTTGTTAATTCTCTTTTACAGTGCGTATATATATATATGGTTCCGACAAATTACGCTATTTGCATATCACCCAACAGGTAGCAATCCGAAAATCACTCACAAAATGCACTTTTTTTCTGAATTATCTGCGTGTGCACGATTTTTACATGTAATTGTGTGTGGAGGAATGCTGGCTGTAATCAGTTACGCACGTTGCCTACCAACGTTCCATATTTGAACCACATCTCAAATTTATTTCTTTTGCAAATGGAGGAGGTTTGATTTTAAAACTACGATTAAAATAATAAAAATCTAAATCAGGCTATTTGGAAATTATAAAATTTCAATTAATTTGTAAAACCAAAAATATAATGCTTGGACATCAAAATTTGAAATCCTGCATCGTTTGTGTTTCTATAATTTTGTATTTAAATAGACAGATAAAAATAATTCCAGTTAGTAGTGTACTCTAAATATGCACCTCAATTATATTTTTTGTATTTTTGAATTGTAGCCGTTTATGGCTAAAGATGGATGCATAAATATGTGATAACAACACCTATCACATTTCATCATATTTTACTCTTTTATAAAAATGGTGAACAACTTCGGCTTGTATTCGAAGCAACATAACGCATCGTTTATAGTATAGTGTAAATCAAAAACACATCAAAAGAGAGAATAATTTTTTATTAATAAATTTTTTATATCACAACATTAAACGATGTAAAAGAATGATAAATGTATTTAAACGAAAAGTACTTACCTATGTTGTCAATAAAGTTATTTAATAATGAATAAAACATTAATTAAAATAATATATAAAAATTATAAAGCTTTTACACCAGGAGTAATAAATACGTGTTATTTAAAAACTTTATACACCTTTGATAAAATCAAAAAATTAATAATTTTTTATCCATTTAAATAGTCAATAAAATTGCTTAATAAACTAAAAATAAAACAATGGTGATGAACGTCAAAAGCGTACACGGGACGCGACAAAAAAAACGTTGCCAACATTTTTGCTGTAACTTGTCGTGCAAGAAAAAATCTGAAAGAATTGCATTGCTCGGGCAGGCAGGCAGGCAGGCTTGTGTGATTTACATTGCGTAGTCATTCATCGAACGCTTGAATGGTGTAAAGGCCCAAAACGAAATGCGAAAAACAAAAAGCAATTATATTCTTGAATGGATACTTCTCTCCCGGCCGTATGTATGTATGTATGTGTATTTACTTCTTTCGAAGTAAAAAAAGGAAGAAAAAAAAACTGTACATGGTCACACATTAGCCATCAACACACAGCCGATCATTGACCCACCATGCGTGGAGTGCGAACGAGTATGACCATCATGTCTTTTTACACGCTCACACATTCATACACACACACGTAACTTTTTTCTTCTTCTTCGTCTTCTTCTTCATCCTCTCCTCCATCGTGCGTTTCGTCTATGTACGCCAAATAATTTATCAAACTTGGCATTTATTTACAATTTATTATTTTCGTGTGTGCTTATATATCCAAGACAGAGCGAGAGAGAGAGAAAGAAATGAGAAAAATGTTTTTATATGATTGTAAATCCAAAACGATTGATTGCTGGATGGTGCATCGTGAAAAAACGGCAACCACTTTCAGATGAAATTTTATGAGCCATGGCCTTTTATAGACCACCAAATCGTAAATCTTTTTATATAGATTTTTTTCGCCAAAAAAGCTGCTACTAAATGATTAAATTATAAAGTTGTTTTATTGAATGATAATAAAAACGGCGCACACACATACACATATAACATTTTTACTATTTTTATTATTAAACTTTCACGTTCGCATACGCGCACATACAATATTTGATATGTGGAAAAGAAGTTCGTCGGGTTATTTACTATCTATACTCTCATGCGTTTAATGATAAATGCATTAATTAGCAAATAAAATATTTAAAAAATCTAATATTTATATCTAGAGGAAATTGCATTCAACAAATGTGATTAGGTGTATAAAGTAATAGAATAAGGGCCAATTTCATAATTATATTTAATGCTCCATTAAAATTTAATGATACAATATCGAATTTTAATGGGAAAATTAGTGTCATTTGATATAGCTTAGAAAAAACAATTGTATGCAGCATTTCCAATCTTGTTTTTCGTTGAAATGTCAGGAACATTTAAGTGTAAAGCATTGCCAAGCTTATTTTTTGGTGGAAATATCAGTAACATTTAGGAATAGGGTATTGGCCACCTCCCTAATGAGTAAATTAATTAGCATTAGCGATTTGATTATGAAATCGGCCCTAACTCTTTTAAATTGCTACTTCCTATTTATTATTTAAATATCTTTTATTTAAAATACATAGTGACAATACCAAGAAATACCAAGACATTGAAAAATAATTTATTACCCTTCTAAAAGTATATTTTCTATATATTTGCTTAAAAATTGAAAATTCCTAATACTCATGTTTATGTTTATTTGCAAAATTTGAATAAATTAATGCGTATATAATTTTTAAGCAACGTCGTAATCCTTGAATTGTTATGATGGGAAAAACGCAAAAAAATAATTTTAGTTTGTAGCTGAATTTTATATATATAAATAAAAAGCGTATATGTAAGTATACAATACGTGTAATCGATGTTAATAACCGCATCAAAACATCCAACAATTTTCACCACCACCATAAATATGTGGGCTGCTTTATTTTGGTCCACCTGTATACCAACATAATAATAAACACGGCAAATTAGCTGACTTCCTTATTATGCGTTTTAATATCTCTGTTTAACAAAAAATAAAAATAAAACGCGCCACGCTGATTAAATAAATTAATCGGCAAAGAATTTGTTAGAGGCACTTATTAGTATTAGCTGGGTTGTGTAACAAACCAAGTTGGTACCCGATGCGGGCTAAATGTGTAGCAGATATATACATATATACCTATATAGAGCGATTCACTTTTTTTACTCTGCATAAAGGATACGCTTTTTTTATATATATATGTATGTATATATATAACATATAGGAATATTATAAGACAAGGTGGAAAAAAAACCAATAAATAAATGTAACAGCTGCCCACCGTCCCCACCACCACCACCATTTATAATAACCGTAATGTTATGCATTAATTACGTCAACGCGCGCAATGCACACACACACACACACACACATACAGAGAGCAGAGCGCGTATATATGTATGTATGTGTACATGATAATAATAAATAAATTACGATATGCCGCAGGATTGTTGTTGGCTGGTATCGCTGCTACCGTGTGCCATTCGATTAGAAAAATTGAGAAAAGAAATATCATGCGAACGCGGTGACAATACAGGTTAGCCTTGAATTTGCACAAATCCAAGCTATACGTTTTATTTTTCGGTTATATACGTTTTGCAAATTTTATAATAAATAAACTTTATGTTGTAATAATAATGGACTGTTGTTGTTGTTAGCTGTTGCTGTTGTGTAACACTTCCGTCGTTCTCACACCTTCGCTCCCGCCGATCCTCTTAAATAAATATAAAAAATGCATTCGCCTATCCTAGCTGGAGGCTCTGGCGCAACACTTGGAGGCACGGGAATATTTCAATTCGTGTGGTGTGTGTTGAAAGATGAATAATGAAATGTTCGCCGCAAAAGGGCATGCGCTTTTTTTCATATCTACATACGTAAATACCATCACCTGCTCCCACTTCATTTATGTTATTATTATTATTCGCCCAAAATTGTATTACTTAAAAATTAATTATTACTGATGTTGTTGCAAATGGCAAAAGTGTAGGAATTGCAATCGCTTCACTTATTAGTAGAATGTGCAAAATATAAAACTAATTAATAATCGAATCGGAAACGATTATTAATTAGTTTTATATTTTGCACATCGTTAGTGTTCGTCCAAAATTGTGTTAACATTAATATTTATTACTGTTGCAAATGGCGAACAAGTGTAGGAATTGCAATCGCAACATCTAATCTGTTTTTTTTATGCTATTTGATCTGTCAAATTGATAAGAAATACCGTGAAACTATTATTAATTAATGTTAAATTTTACACATGATTATTATTTGCCCAAAATTGTGGTAAAATGGCAGGAATTGTAATCGTTTTACTTATTAGTAGAAGTAATACACCTGTCTCTTTATCTTTCCAAATTGATAAAAAACACCGTGAAACAATAATTATCATATAATATGTTCATTATCAATTATTATTCGCCCAAAATTTTATTAAACATAAATAATTATTGTCTTAGTCTCTTGCAATTTGCAATCACACATTTATTACTCTTGCAAATTGCAATAGCTTTACTTATTAGTTACAGTAACACCTAATCCCTCTGTATAAACTATTTAATATTTCCAAAATAAAGAAAAACACTATGAAACGTAAATTATTATTCGCTCAAAATTCTATTAAAAACTAATAATTATGACTGTTGTACATGCAAAATTGCAATCACATTACTTATTAGTTGAAGTAACATCTAATATGCTATTTGATCATTCCAAATTGATCAAAAAGCACACCGTGAAACGATAATTATCATATAATATGTTCATTAGTGTTATATTTTGCACGTCGCAATATCAGCGCGAACAATCTCTTAATTTAATTACTCCCACTATTATTTATATTCATAGCCATTTCTTTCATATATGTATACTTGTTATAGGTAAATATTGTTACATACACTATGTTTAATTTTCGATTTTGATTGTTAAAATAACATACACACGTCTCCTTGTCCATTTAACAATAAATTAAGAGGAACGAGCATATATTTGAAGTGGCGCGGAGAACTGTTGTTACCTACAAACAAAAAAAACAAAAAAAAAATTGTTGCTACATTCAAATATGTATGTGTGTGTGGTTGACGTAGCAAAAACATTTTCTCGAATTGTTTATTATATAAAAGGTGCCTACCTGTTTGAGAGAGCAAGGTAAAAAGTGAAGGCGTCCAAACCTGTTGGACTGGTGTCAAAGCGCGTGGGCTGATCGACTTCCACACTACCATCTAGCGAAGACAAGACGCGCGCGGAGAAGCTTTTTCGTATCAACAACTTTAGGGCATACAACTACTGCAAAAATTTCCTGCAACATTGATGATGCGAGCAAAGCCACGAAGAAGTTAAAGAAGAAAAAACACAACGCCAGCACGCATTAATACAGCGCGTATCGTGATAAGAAAAATTGTTGTATTATTGATAGGCGAGGAAAAAACCGGATTGTGTAAAAAATCACCATGTTCAACTCGTCGTCGTCGTCGTCGTCTCGTTTTCTCCGCGCGGCTAGAATCTAGGCAATGACATTTCGACGATGATGGAAAAAATGAGGATTAGATAACCCAGTTTTTTTATTGGTATTTTCATCTATCTAATCACTTTTTCGCTGTTGCATGCAGCTTTCTAAAGCATCGCACAGCAGCAATGCATGCATATATATACATGTATGTTGCACAAGCGCCGAATTTTCATTATAATACCTAAACTGCGCGCGATAGCAAAGTAAAAGTCGCCAATGCAACCAGCAACAGCAACAACAACAACAACAACGAACGCCAATCGTTAAAAACAAACCTATTAATAAAGTCAGTAATAAATTGCGTTTATTGTTATTACATGTACGTAAATGTATAAGACGTATTTCTTAATAACTCCACCATAATGTCTACGTGGAAAAAATTAATTTCCTTTAGATATAAATATAAACATTTTTTTTTATTTGTGTTTTACTTGCTAATTAATTTATTAAATAAACATACAAAATTCTAGCTCGCACCAAATAAATGTCAGAATTTTTTTATGCCTCACTTATTAACTAATTAATAAATACATCAATGTAATTTTAATTCTAGCTTGCATCAAGCAAATTTAAAAAATTTCGCTTAAATTGATAAGTAAGATCTACCTAGAATTTTACAAATTTCTTGTAATAAATGCAATTTTACTTATATCAAACAAGTAGATAAACAGAAATGTGGAAATATTTTTGCTATCGACTGAAACTATCAAATTTGAACTATTTCTATTCTAACTTTTTCGGTTAAAAGGCAATAAAGTTTTGAATGTCGAAAGAAAAATGATAAAAATTTGATTTATAACATGATTATTATTGCAATCTTTAAGAAATTGTAGTAAATTAGTCGTGAATTGAAAATAATTTATTAAAAATGTTACTAAAATTTAAATTTTATATGCAATATGTAATAACTCAATGAACACAGCATACATGTTGTAGGTAATTTGACTAATCGTAAGTTCTATCTATTAAATATTTAATAATATTATAATAATTTTTGAAAAGGGTAGTAAATTAGTCATAATCATCCAATTAATTGAGTGAAGATAATCTATTAAAAATAAAACACAATAAATAACGCAGCACAAAGTTAATAGCCGATTCATTGAGTTAAAACTCAATTAATGAAAGTTTATTTATAAGTAGTAAAAATTAACATAATGCATACAAAATGAATCGAATTAACTATACATTACATTACGATTCCANCAATAAATAACGCAGCACAGAGTTAATAGCCGATTCATTGAGTTAAAACTCAATTAATGAAAGTTTATTTATAAGTAGTAAAAATTAACATAATGCATACAAAATGAATCGAATTAACTTATACATTACATTACGATTCCAGTCAGTTAATACTACGACACAATTCATCTTCACTTATACAATGATGATACCTGCAATAATAATTGAATAAATTAGAATTAGACCAAATAAAAAATTGTGTGTGTAAACGTAATTATATTAGGTGCATCAATGGTCGAAAAATCATATAAAATCTCTCTGTCTACCTGTCTTCTTGGCGTGCGATGGATGAGACAGCAATATTTCAGGTCGAATTGATACGATGATTTTGCGTTTTTTGTACTTGGTAATGTAACGGTGGTGGCGTTGATGGTTTAATTAAGCTCGTGCGCGCAATGCACATTCAATTAGGATATTGTAGGCATAAGAGTGTAACACACATGGTTGGAAAAAAAGCGCGTGCTGTGTTGTGTGTTGTATTCGTTTGATAACGATCGTTTCGGTGGTGGTGAAGAGGAAAAAATATCTAGCTGTGTGTGTACTACTACAATAACTGTAACTACAAAATATAATGTATAATACATTTTTTTTTATTTTTATATGTACGAATGTGTGTAATAGTTGAAGATAATCTAAATAAAGACACGTGCGCTTATAAGTCACCGAAAATTATGTAAAATGCGCTGTTTACATTGAGGCGCACATTTTACAATATTTCTAGGCTAAACCGCATTTTTCAAATTACACAAGCTGAAAACCGCCGCACGGGTTTTGGGATGGTTGCATCACCACCAACCAACCAACCAACAACATTCGACATGTACAGATTTTTATCGTTCGTCGCATAGAAAATTATATATTCACGACGACGACAACAAGCACAAAGCGAGAATTTGGTCAAATTTTTTTCGTGCAAATATTTATCATGAGTTTCGTTAGAGCTAAACAAGGCGAAATTGAATCTTTAACATCTTTACATTTTCTGTTTAAGGAATACTATTTGACCTTACTCAGATTCTTTTAAATACTTTTATAGTAAATACAAAAAAATTAAATAAAATTTGCTGCAAATTAGTACTGGGTAAGAATATTCTCTCATTTTTTGCAAAATTAAGTCAACCATGATTTAGGAGTACTGATAACGCATTTTCCTAAAAATTTGGGAAAGTTCTAATAAATAGTAGACGCGTCCTAGTTGATAAAGGATGACAAAAATTATGGTTAAGCACCTTTACCAGTAAAATGGGTATATCTGTAATGTTCCTTAGGTTGGTATGTTACTTTTTGAAATATTAGTAGACCTCTAAATAATCCAAATTTAATTTCACTTTTTATTGTTTCCAAGTATTACCTTTTTACATTATTTTCACTAGTATTATTAACCTTTATCAGTACCTTAGAAAAACAAAGACTTGTCCGAATTTATTGCAAATTTCTAGAATTTTTCACTCAATCACATTTTAGTGATTTGTTTAAAATAAATTTAACACGATTAGTATTAAATGAGCAACAATGTGAAATAAGATAGGAATTGTGAAATTTTTTTTCTAAGAAAAATATTTTCAATACTTAGGAATGTTGACATTTTTATCAGTTAAGAAAACTTCATAAATCAGAAATCGAATCAAGGAATCTTGAAATTGTTTTTTTCTTATTAGAAATAGTTGCGTTGAATAGTTTCTATTGCATCAAATAAATTTGACGATATGAATTTTTCATGTTTAAAGAAATTTAAATAAAATATGTAACTGGTATACATCGTCAAATTGTGAAAATTTAATTCGATCGAATATTTTTGAAAGGAGATGAAGAAGAAGAAGAGAAGAAGAAAAAACATTCCACCATGAAATGTTTAAGTGCAGCGCACTATAAATTCATCGCGTTTAAATATTTGATTTAAATTATGGTTTACCATTAGAGTGAAACCGATTTTTTCCTCGCTGTTTGATGATGATATGGAATAAAAACCTGCTGCTTTGAGAAACGCTGAAATATCCAACAACACACAGCCTAACTAACGTTTGTGCTGTTGCTGTGTGTGTGTGTGTATAGTTTAGTATTAGTTGTCATGACTTATGGCTGGCGTACTGTATAATAATTACATCTGGCCCATGGCATATCTCAAGCCGTACAAGCAGCCACATTTGTAACTGACAGCACCTCGCGGGTCTGCGGCGTGTCGCCCACCCCAACCGGGCGGGGGAGACATCGTCGTCGGAGTCGTGTTGTGTGTTGCGGATGATAGAACACCCTGTTGGTTACGGCACCATAAATCCACCACCACCACCGCACTTATAATACACTCAAGAAAACGATAAATTTTGAAACTATATTATTGAATTAAACTACATTAATGCCCTCTATGGTAAATAAAAATTGCAGGTCAAACTAGTTTTGCTACTATAGGTAGACACCTTTAACCCTGAGATGGCACTCTCGAATTTCAAAGGATGTTACCTGGGCATAACTTACCCCTAAATTGGCGCATCGCTGGTTGCATACAACTAATGCACTAACGGTATTCAATTGGGGATGGTATTATTTACTGATGAAATTTAATTTTTGCAAAATGGACAAACTCAGGTTTGTGCAAAATTTGTATCTCTTTTGTATTTATCCAAGAAATTTTAAGATTTTTTCATCAAAATTTTTAAAAATTCATAAATTTTTAAAGTAAATTTTGGCAAGCCAGTCTTCATTTAAACCCATAACATAAAAAAGGTTAACCATACTTGGTGTAAACCTTTTCCAAATCAGTAAAAACCTAACAATTTCATTCGTTATAACAAATACGAGTATACTAAATCTAATTATGATTTTTAAACTAAATTTTGACACGCCAGTCGTCATTTTAGCCTCTAACATGAAAAATATTGACTATACTTGGTGTAAATCCTTTCCAAATTAGTAAAAACCCAACAATTTGATATTCGTTAGTATAAATACAAGTATACTAAATCTAATTATAATTTTTTGAGTATATTTTGACCCGTCCGTCATCATTTTAACCCCTAACAAGAAAAGGATTAAACATCCTTGGCGTAATCCTTTTCCAAATCAGTAAAAACCAATCAGTTTAATACGACTATATACTAAATCTAATTATGATTTTACGAGTAATTTGTTAGGTCGTAGATAAATATTGTATGTAATTTATTAAACGATCGCTTTCTGCAATTAATCACCATCTCAACTGTTTCACCTCACATTAATTAATATAAAACTGCATAGGTATGTAAAAAAAGTGAAGTTTATTGAAAATGATACGATTATTAATCAACATTTATTTTGCGCACCGGCTGACAGCCTATCAAATTCACCAAAACAATTAATATTCGAAATATTCGAAAAAAATGTGCGCATTTGTTTTCTTTTCGTTTTATTTTTTTTTTAATTAAATTGTACGGCAAAGAAATGACAAGAGATGTCGATTATAAATTTAAATGTCAACGTTTACTAGTAGTGGACCGTACCCTTTCTTCCTCATCCAATATTGATGTGGCCATATTAGGACATGCACATGGACAGCGGCGCGCGCGGAGCGAGGAGGTGAAAACACAAAAAAGATTTACGACCGAATGTAACAAACAATACGTCCTACATTAATTAAAAGGCGGTGTAATTATTGCAAACGTTTTTCATTGAATAAAAACGTTGTTCGTTTAAATTATTGTACGTGTTCGAAAGCGCGCAACGACGATTTATAATAATAATATAATAATGCACATCCATATAGTACGTAGATGGTTACGATTTTTTTCGAAGATGGGTGGATGACTAAACTCTATATTGCACTTTTGTAGGAAGAGGAAATGGGTAGGTTTAGACTATACATGCAGTATACTGCTGTTGCGCGGCCACGGCGTCTTGAGCAATTCTTTATCCTTTATATTTTTGGTTTTGGCAATGATGTTTTATCGACGATGGTCTTTGTGCGCGCAACATTTCCCATCATCATTGCAAAACTGTTTTCGTAAGCTGTTAAATAAACAATCTGACTTTTGTGTGTGTGTGTGTGTCGCAATACAGATGGCTTGCCTCTTCTTTGCTACGGAACCCTTAATGTAAATAAACGGCCAGGTATTATTAGTAAATGGTCGCCGTAGTACTAAAGAATTTTAAAAATAAACATATCACACACATTGACAGCTTTCTACAAGTAACAATTTCATTATTGACACCTTTGTTCCAACAACATGGATTTGAGAATTTACAAAAACTTAAATAAATAAATAAAAATAAAATATTATATAATTTGCTATTACGAATTAATTAAACGCAATTATGATTAAATCAGCACTAAATGTCTTACTCGGTTATAATTACTGCAAAACTTAAAAAATATTTAAAGTACTTTAAAGTGCTATCTGATTGTAAAATCCAGTTATGTTTTTTTCTTTTCTTACAAAACGATTGCTATCTAAATAAAACATTTTATTGATTATTAACGCACACTATAAAATTTAAAGGACAATTTATGTATGTATATAATTACATCAATAATAGACATTATAAATTATTTTTATTGTTTTTATAAAGCGGCAATAATTTCCGCTAAACGGTGCAATTATGACAAATGCGTATTGCTTCATTGATTAATCTATGATTTGACACCCACATACGCAAGAAAAACTTTAAAGTTAATTTTTATTTGCTATAGACTGGAAAAAGTTTAAAAGATTAGGATTAAAGTAGTAGTGATGAGTCGATGTTGCAATTGGTATTAAATTTTACTTTTCGTTAATTTGTCTTAAATAATTCAATAATTACAAATAAGCTTTGCCTAATAAATAAATCCATGTGCAGATTAGGTCAGCTTCAAGTGGAATCGTATATTGTTTAAGACTTTTTCGCATTCCTCAAGTAAAGGGTCTCAGTTTTATATAGGAAAAAAATGTATAAAAGCATTTCCAGCAAGATTTTAATACGCAGATATAAAATATGCAATATTTATACGCATTGCCTAATAGTTTAATATATGATTTGACCCCCACATACAAACTTAATGTTAAAAAAAAACTTTAAAGTTGCATGCGAAGTATACCGCACCACCACCGCCCTCCTTCCAGCAGAAACACAAGTTTCGTGTAAAAAATGTCACTTTATTATATACACATTTTTTTCTATATATATATAACATAAAAATAGTTAAAACACATGAAATATACGACTGGGTTGTTGTTTTCATGCTGAAATATTCCTTGCTAGCATGCAACAATATGTGCGAGAAGATGCAATTAATAAGTTTGACATATGAAATAAATTAATTAGTGTTAATAAATCAGATCTATGATTGATGCGCTTGGTTAGCTAAGTAGTGTTAGTAAGTACTTTGCTTTTCGTTGCATTTAACTGCTGCTTGTGCGCTGGAAACGAAAAACAACAACTAAAAAAACGGTTTAAGTCTTAATAATGGAAATTGTACGCAATGAATATTTGCCGCCGTCGTCCAGATTGCCCGGATTGTTTTGTTTTGGCATTTTTTTTCGGCGTCCGAATGCGCGCGTCTCTTTTAATATACAATATAATAATATAAAAACGAACGGTTTTTATTATTGTACTGTTTATTATTATTAATTG
This sequence comes from Adinopsis sp. GC000173, assembly GCA_030264715.1. Classification (NCBI taxonomy): domain Eukaryota; kingdom Metazoa; phylum Arthropoda; class Insecta; order Coleoptera; family Staphylinidae; genus Adinopsis; species Adinopsis sp. GC000173. The sequence goes on from JARJDW010008951.1 coordinate 21,397, forward strand.
AGCGACGCACGTGCGCCACATAAAACCAAAAATGTTGTTATACAACATGTAGCATGGCAGAGATAATAAACTTTCTAAGAATTCATTCAATAGAGACATACAGTACTACATTGGTGTAGGTACAAATAAATTGCAATAATAATAATTGTTTAACAACGGCAACCGGAAGAAAATATTCTGATAATTGCACATGGCGTCTTTCATACATATTTATTGTATATAGATTTTTTGAGTTTATCGTTTAGTGTACAATAGTGCGTGTTTAAATAATTTTAATTCTATAAGTAAGTTAATTATAATAATGTCTATCACAGAAAATTGATAATTTTTTACGTAAAGGAAAAAATTTAAAACTAAGTAAAAGAAAAATTTTAATGTTTATTATATTTTACGTGTTATAACAAAATTAATGTAAAACGGCTAAACTGAAATAATCTTATTTTAGAGGGTAGTGTTTTAGGTCATAAAATTTAGGATTTTTTTATACAAAACAACATTGAAACAAATAAAAGTTGAAAAATTACATGAAAGAAATATTTTCACTTTACTTTTCATAAATATCATGGAAAAATCAAACCAATTTGCTAAAAAAATTAAATTAATGATAAATTAGGTTAAAGAAAAATCAGATTAAGTTAAAAATTATGTGCTTTCATAAAAATCTATTTTATAAAAATGAAAGCGCTAACTTTTACCTCCAAACACTATTTTTTTGTTTGATGGCAATAGGAATGCATAATGCAACAATTTGCAAACAAACACATAAACGATGTTTCGTTACCTGTGCTATGCAGTAGTATAGTAGCATTAAATTATGCAGTAGTGTAATTAAACCAAATTTAATTAATTAATTATTTATAAATTCATTATGAAATTTTAGCATAATAATATAATTACCTGACTATAATGAAGCAATAAAAATTTGCACATTGTATAAGAGTAATTTGTATCATTTGCTACCGGTGTTTACGTTTGCGCGCTTCTTGTTGCTGGTTAGCATTTTTTTATTTATTTATTTATTTTCATTTGTAATTTTTCGTGGCACCGAAAAGTCTCTTCTCACGTCTTGTACAATTTCCGGTTTTTAAAGGATTATTCTCATATAATACATATATATGTATTTATATATATTTTTTTATCTAACGAAAATAATCTCCTGCACGTATATTTTACTTATTTCGAATAAATTAGTCCCACTCACACGCATTCAACAATACGATGCTTTTATTTTTTCCTTTTAGTCGTTCGCGTTGTTTTTTTTTTCTCTATTTCGTTGTTTTCGACAAGATCCTATTGTTTCGGTTTGGTAAAAATTGAAGAGAAATAATCGCGCACTAGAAAACAAAATATAATTTAGATTGTAGCTACAGCGCTCTGCTCGCTCGCCTTTTTGTATATCTTAATAATGAAATTTTCCCACATTTTCCCAAAAAAACTCTATATATGTATATACTACATATATATACGACGTGAAGGCTTTATATAGTTTCTCATTAGTTGTTTCATTTTCGATGAGACAGATTTATGGCCTTTTACCTTTTAGTAACCAGTGCCGGAAGACACGTCTCTTCGTTGCTGTTGTTGCTGTTGTTGCTGTTGTTGTTGTTGTTGCTATTGCTGTTGCGGCGCGCGCCCGCTCGAAAAATTCAAAAATCTCCGTCGCTCGCTCGTTTTTCCCAAAAAAAGGTGTGCTGTTGCGTTATTTTACGATCCGGCCGGTGCGGTGAGTCGTTTAATGTGCGCGCGGCGAGCGACCAAAAAAAGAAGAACTCGAAAGAAAAAAAAGTCGAAAGAAATTGTTATGTAAGCATCCACAACACCATTTATTTATGATGAAGTTTATACCTATATGATTTTATTACATTAAACGCTTACACACACACACACGCGCCACGCCAGCTTTTTACCGCCGCATAGTGTTTTTTTCATTCTCTCTCGTTCTGCCCTGCAATTAGAGGGCCGCATCTCCTCGTTCGCCGTTTGTTTTCGGTCGCGCAAATCGAATTAGCTACCTTTACATGATCTGCGCCCGCACACTCTGCCTGACCGAGCCAATTTGATTAGCAGCAGCAGCAACGTCCATTGTCTTATTTGCGGGCGGCGGCGGTGGCGAAGGGACGAGACGACGTCCAACGCGGCGGATTGACCCTAAGTTTGCTCACTAATCAATTCAGCATAGTAGGTAGTAGTAGTAGTACAAACAAGCTTTCTTCCCAAATTTGCTCAATTCAATTTTTTTATCATCATCAATTCAATATTGTGTTTACGCGCACTCGTAAAAACGCCTATATTCTCTTTCTACTACCGATGGTTTTGTATATATATAGTAAAAACAGCACGACATAATCATTGATTTTGTTTTTGTCTTATTTTGCTTCTCAATCTGTTCGCCCAAAGGTTTTTTTGCAAATAAGTTTGCCAAATTTCCCAACATTGCCAAATTTTTACTAGAAGAGTTTGGAAAAGAATAAATTGGCAAATTGTTGCTAATTATCTTTGGAAAAGGTATTACAAAATTAAAATTAAGAAAACATAATCCTTTTATGTATTTTGCTATTTGTTTGTAATTTGTTTTTATATAGTTTTTTTGCAAACTAGTTTGCCAATTTTCCCAATATTGCCAAATTTTTGCTAACATAACATGGTTTGGGAAAAGATATTTCAGAATTAAAATTAAAGTCTTGTTCCAACATTTTTTTGCAAACTTTTACCAAATTTTTGCACCAAGTTCTTTTATTTTGCTACTGGATTGCAATCTATTCCAATGATGTTATTTGCAAATGAGTTTGCTAAATTTCCCAACATTGGCAATTTTTGCGCTAACTAATTTTGGAAAACTAGATCCTAACCACTTCATTTTTGTTGTTTTTTGGTGAAAAAATGATTTTTTTCTTGAGTTGAACAACATTCAAAGTTCAATTCGTTGAAAAAATGTTGTAATTTCAGCTAGCCTTTAAAAAGTATCACTATGTAGTTTAGATAGCATGTATAGGTATTAAGAAAATGTTACACAAGAGTAAAGAAATTATTGAAGCGTTTAATCGATGATTAATTAGCCATTCATAAGAATGTGTAGCAATTAAATAAATCGATTTTTAAAATTGCGTATAATTTAGTAGTGGCGTAGTGTGTGGACTATATAGTGGAAGGCCCCCGTATGCATATATATACAATATAAAGTGGATTCAATTTGCCACACACATCCACACGCCTTATTATATTTTAATTTGTGATAATCAGTGGCTAATTTAAGCTTGGGAATTAAATCACACCCGTGGCATTTGCATAATGAATATATTTAAACCTGACCTAGCCGCTTGCACTTGTATAGTGTGTATCGCATCCTAAACACATAATGTTGTATAGCATGCGGCCGACGAAAACGCATACGAGTATACGAAAACTATTTATAAGGCTGTGTATGATGATGATAATGATGATTATTATGTACCCCAAAACGAATTGCATAACAACAACACTAGCGCGCACTTTGACAATTAGCATACATTTTAATGCGTTTGCGAGCGAGCGAGCGATGAAAGGTGCACCACCGTGCCGTGCCGCGTGCGTGAATCTTATTATTAACTCATTTCAATATAATAATGCTTTACGGTTTTGCCGTTTTTGATGATGACAAGCGTATATGCGCTGCATTCTGTTTGTTTGTTTCATTCGTCGTACCACATAACACATAACATAACGAGATTGGATGAAATGAAGAAATAATCTGTGTGTGCGAAATTTTACGGTGCATTTGCATAACCGTAAAAACGGAGCGCCGGAGCGTTCGCTCGCGCGCGCGATTTTCTCAAGGCCGCGCCGCAGCGCACAATCCGGCCAAGTTCTCTTTGATGATTATGATCAATTTATGAATGGTCAATTCATAAAATTCTGTGCTGTGCGCTCTGCTATAAAACTTATTCTTATTTAATGTCCTATAGTCGACGATAAAGTTATGTAAAGAAAAAAAGAACGATAGAAAATTTATGTAATCATAAATGTGTTTATATTCAAAATATTCGCTTATTAATCTAAATGAATAGAAAGATATTTTAAAGTTGCCCTTTATAAATTCAATAAAAATATTATTATCGCTTGCTATTTAGATAATATTAAATTGCGTTTATTTAACCTTAAAAGTGGATATTAACATTTACATATATATACAGCAAAAATACTGTTAAATTAAAAATAGCAGTAGTAGGTAGTTGTAATATATAAAAGTAAACATTTTGCAAATTTAATGTTTCTTTTCTACAATACTTACAATTAAAAAATTTTAAGTTTTCATTACGTTAAATCATCATCCAAGCATTTTATGTTTTTTCTTTTCTTTTTTAACGAAATATGATTCTACTAAAAATATTTTAAATATCACATTTCTAATAGCTTAACCAACTGTATAAGGCAGTCCTTAAAAGCGTATCAAATAATGAATTTATAAAATTACGTAATAAATAACAACAACAAAAAACAAGAAAATTAAGAAGTAGTCAACCTAATTTTTGCGAAGAATTGCATTATTAAAAATACCTATAAATTTTGAATACATAAATTATTACATCCATTAATTGTTTCATAATCATAAAAAAATCAGTGTTTCAACAAATTAATTACGAAAATTTTTGTCAGTCTACATCTTTATATTTATATATTTCATAATTAATTTACATATTTATAAACCATAAAGCTACACTTAATATACATGTATGTAAACACAATATTAATAATATTGTAATAAAAAAAAACCATAATACAAGTTTGCAAATGATTATAATTTGGTATGGAATATTCAAGTAGTTGTAGTAGTAGCTGTGTGATTCAAAAACGCTCTCATCACATCACATAATGAAAAGATGCGTGCGGTGAACGTATATTATAATGACTATTATAGTTGTTTAATAGTTGGCATATATTAACACTGGCACGGCACGCTTATGCTAAACTATGGTAATCAGCGTATTCTAAGGATTAATAGCCGTCCGGACTGAATTAACCAACACACAACGAATACACACAACGGCAACACAACACATAGACACAAAAAATTATGCTAAACACAACGAGCACACGTCTAATTATGCCACCTGACATTCGATCTCTGGCCCATTATCATTACAAGTGCAGCCAAAAATCATCATCAAAATCATAATCATCATGGTCGTCCTTTCCAGGATCGAATTATTCTGCTAAACTATGGTAATCAGAGCATTCTAAATTAACCAACAACATAAAAATATATGCTAAACACAGCACACGTCTAATTGTGCCATCTGACACTCTCTAGTCTATAATCGGAGCCAAAAATCATCATTTTCGTTAGTTAATCATCATCATCACCATCAATATCTGTTGTCGCCTAACTGAAATTGATAGATATTACGTGTATTATATTTGTAAATATATAAAAA
>JARJDW010008953.1:0-10037 GCA_030264715.1 Adinopsis sp. GC000173
TTCGACAAATATCCACTCATGGATGGGTTTTCTCGTTGTGTTGTGTCGGATGAGAAGAATAAAGGTGGTCGCTTTTGGCTACTGTGTTAGTCTTTTAAGCAGCATATAATTATCGACACACCACCCTCTAAATACGCTTTTAATGGATGGATAAATAGGCGAGGTTTTATTTGGACACTTTTTTACTATTCAATCAAACATTCACATATATTTTCGAATGGGGCCAACGTTGGTTTACTTGACTCGCGTTTAAATTCTTTCAACAGATTTATTTAAGAAACATTGGCATTAGATTTCGGAACTGCAAAATTCCAAATTTTGATTATGTTACGGACTTATAATATTGGAACAAAACGAAGAAAAAATATAATTCATTAGGAGTAAGAATGCCTACATAAAAATTTCCGATAAATTAGATTCCAAAAATTAAATTGCAAGTTAGGACAAAATAGAAATTGAAGTACTCACATACCACAATTCTGCAAACTTCTTACTAATGCAAAACAAACTAGAGAAAAAAATTGAAATATTCCCAAATTTTTGCCCTTGTATTCGCCTGATATTTTTCGAATGGCCACAACTAATGAAGTAAACGTCCAAAAGGTAATTAAAACAAATTATATGACAAATATATTTGTTTATACTGTGCTAAAGTCAATTGTATGTAGTACCTATGATTCTCGTAATTATAAAGTTAAAGTTGGGAGAAATTCGTAATTAAAGCAAATTCCCAGAATATTATTGAATTGGACTCATGATAAAGTTTCACGTAATGAAAATGCCTTATAGGTATTATTGAAAGCGTATAAAAAGCTAGTAACATAATTATAAAATTTATACAAAAAACGAATTCTTTAATCTAAATCTAAAAACTACGCAATTTATAGTTAAATTATTATTGTGCCAATTAAAAATTGAGTTAACGACACTACCTCAATGGTTATCGTATCGAATTTGCAAAACACTTAGCTATTTCCGTACCGACTGGGCGACGATGATTTTATCAGCGCGGCGATTAATAATATATCAATTGCCAAAACAATGTATTTATGCACTCGAATTATAGGTAATTATTGATACGATCGATAGGAAACATATTAAAGTACAATGCGAACATACATTTTTGATAAAATATCTACATAATAAATAATAAATTATACCTACTGTCTAGCTAGGTAGGCAGTAGTAAATCTTTTTTTTCCGTTTGATAAATCATTTTTATCATTTCTAAATATACGCGTACTCATACACATGAAATTATGTTAATATCGATAAAGTGTGTTTTAAAGGCAAATATTTGCCGTTGGTAAATATTGCATTTGGCGAAAAAAAAAACGTTTAAAAATATTCATAATAATTATTGCAAGCGTAGTTGCATGCTTGTACAATCGCATAATTAATTAACGATAGAAAGTAAAATAAATTGTTGTTTCTTGTTAGTGGTATTTGAGTCATAAATTTATTCTACGCTTTAAAAAAATACAAAAAAACGATATTAATCAATCCAATTAATTATGTTATGATGTTGGCGCATGTAATAAATCTATCATTTGCCTTTTTAGATAACATTGATTGATTTGATATTACCATTGTGTTTTTCCAAGAAAACGTACAACTGTATAACTGTAGATAATTTTTGCATTTTTGAACAACAATTAATCGGTGCGTATATTTCCTCTTGTAAGATAATTTAATAACTTACTATACTACTAGGTATAGGACAGGGATTTAAGCCGATTTGGTGCATTCGGGTCTCGCTTCTTGTAGGGACCCCCACAAAAAGATAGTTAAAACATTTTTTAACTATGAAAATTAAACAATGATTAATATTTATAGTCGGCGCCGTATTTGGGCCTATTGGGTGCATTCAGATGCCGTGTTATATAGGACCCCTCACAAGTTATGATATACTTATACATTCTTAATCAAAATCGCTAAAAAATTAAATGTTGTCTATTAAATTAGGAAAGAATCTATATTATTGACAAAACTTAATGATTTTTTATGGTAGGCCTTCATAATTGCAAGATTTGCAACTTATTGGGTATGATTGTAGTGTCTTCTTGCAAATAATCAGTAAAATCAGTAAATGATCTTAGAAAATACAAGAATTTAATAAAATTTAAACAAAATTACATCTTCTTTTACAAGAGCTTCGAGTTTTTGTTAATCTTGCATACATTTTTAGTAAAAATATTAAATATTCAACAATAAATAACTATTCAATTATTTAATAAGAGCTCTTATAAAGAAAACTTTACCCAGCCCTACCTAAAGTCACCAGATCCAATAAAAGGATAATTAATCCGGCATAAATTATCAGAGGTGGTAGACAACGTAGAAATTGGATCGAAATGTGTTAAAATGCATCTTTCAAACAAATACTGTAATTTGCGATTTTGGAAAGCAAAATTCTACTAGGGCTATGTATGACCACACTATTTGAATAATTTCTTATCAATTTGAAACATTTTTGTTGTAAATGCATTTCTTCTATTTATTTTTCATTCTTTTATCAGTTGCAATTCACTTTTATTTGTTAAAATGAGTTATAAATAACTAATTAATGTTAACTTACAAAAATAACTTTTAATCAGCAAATTAACATGCATATACACTTATATTGAAAATAAAAATAGTGTTAATTAATCAGGATCAGATACAATGAAACTGGCAATAAATATTCATACAAATTGCACACGCGTTTTATAAAGATATTAATTTTATTATTTATTCTTTTTAATTGCCATTTTGTTTAAGAATGTAATGTATATACGAGCAGAGATAGATAAAAATACGATTTTATTATTTGCATATTAAAAACAAAAACGCCATGTCCACGTTTTCTTTGCCAAGCGAGCGACAGCAACAAAAACATTTGCATAGAAAATATTGTCTATCTAAAATAAATAACAATTAGCAGACTTTACAGTTTAATATTGAATTTATTAATATAATAAATAAAGCATCGTATATATTGTACAATATATATAAATGTGGCGAGAATATGCATTGTTGCAATTTGTTTACTTATAAATTTATTGTATAATTTTGCGTTTAGCTCGATGATAAATGCAACCGCAAATTCCATCGATTTGACGCTATCGCAAGAAAAACCGCAAATAGGTAAAACGTTTAATATGTTTTAATTTTTTTCGGAGGGAACACTGAAAACAATTACACAATATTAGTTATCAGCATTTATTTTCACTGCAACGGTGCGATGCGATGATAAAAAATATCATTGAATAAAAAGTTGTAAATATATATTTTATCAAATAATTTTAGATTCTTGGAAAAAATATAAGAGGACAAATATTGAATATACTTTAATATTCTATCACAATTAATTAAATCACTTTAGACTTTTTAGTAAAAATTGAATTAGAAATTCAAACAAATCAACAGTAACTTTTAGGATAATTTATTTACACAAGTTGACTTCGTAGAATGCAGTGATCTATAAGAGACTTGAGGTATTATCCGCTCATCGATAAAGATTCTTATTCGGGATTAGATTAACAAAAATGTAGTAAAAAAAAGTATTTTACCAAATTATTTATTAATAGCAAAGTAGTATTTTTATTTTCTTGCAAAAACTAAGATTCTATGTCTTGATAAATATTAAATTTTAAGACAATTAATTAAATCATCTAAGACTTTTTATTTCAAATGAAATCAACAATTTAAACAAGTCAACAGCTACTTTTATGATAATTTATTTACACAAGTTGACTTAGTAGAATCCTCTCATCGATAAAGATTTTTATTCGGGATTACATTAACAAAAATGTACTAAAATATAAGTATTTTACAAAATAATTTATCAATAACCAAGCACAACTTTTATTTTCTATAAAAAAAAGATTCTACGACTTGACAAATATTGAATTCTAAATGAAATGTAATCAACAATTACTTTTATGATAATTTATTTACACAAGTTAACTTGCTAGAATTCAGTGATCTGCCAGCGGCTTGAAGTATTATCCGCTCGTCGATAAAGATTTTCATTCGGAAATTAATTAGCGAAATTAAAAAGTTTTAAATCAATTAAAGTAATCAGTTATCGATTTTTATCAACAAGAAAAAAATGGTAGGTAGGTAGTAAGTAGCAAAAAAAAATTAAATTGATTGCAGTATTTTATCAATGGATAGAAAACCAAGCCTTAAAAATTTTATATTCCCGTCAATGAATTAGTAAATATATAGTATGTATGTACTATAAATGTAAATAAATAAAATATTGATAATTTATGTCGACGGAAAATGTAATTTGAGCGTGTGTACAAAAATAAAATTTCTGCACTTTATTGCCGTTTGACTCGGTCGACATTGCTACACAAAAAAAACCAAACATCATCCACCACCGTTCAGTTTTTTTTTGTACAAAATAAATTCTAATAAAACCAAATGGCTAATACTAAACCATATTTATTATAAACATAAAATGGCTACTTAAAATTTGACAAATATTTCGTATAAATCATCATTAAATAGATAAATCGCCACAAAAAACTAAATATCATCCACTAGCGTTCATTTTTTTCTAAAAAATAAATTTCTATTAAACCAAATGGTTAATCATAAAATTTATAAATTATTGTATACACATAAAGATTGCCTGCTAATAGTTAGACAAATATTTTTAGTATAAATCATCGTTAAATAGATAAGTGTTTTTTTTTGCAGTGACATATATTTTTGACCCAATCTTTAATCTATGTACTTAATCCAAATATTTTATTTGACTGCAAATTATTAGATAATTTTAGCAGGTTGCAAGGCGTGCGATAGCTAGACAAAGAGTTTCATAGATTCAAAAAAAATTATTATTTGTAGATGCAACAATTAATTTGACAATGTGTTACATTGCTGAATGATACAGTAAAGAAATTGAGTTGTATTTTAGGTGCGATGGTTGATAATTACATTAGAAAATAAATAATTTGCCTGCAGATGCAACAAAAATCAATTTATTTTATAATATTGTAAGTGTAACATCGCTCAATGATATAGTAAAGAATTTATATTGTAATTTAGCTTTGTTGGTGCATAATTACATTAGAAAATGTATAACAACAACAATCAATTAGTATGACAATGTATGTGTAGCATTACTAAATGATAAAGTAATGAATTTAAGCAACAAATACATTTAAAAATTGAATAATTGTTTGCAAATGCAACAAGAAACACAATAAATTCAATAATATTCTCTGTGCCGCGTTGCTGAATGATGTAGTAAAGATTTTATGTTGTCATTTAGCTTTGATGGGTGATAATTACATTTAAAAATGCAATCATTATTTGTAGTTTGAACAAGAAACACAATTACTTTAATAATATTTTCTGTGTTGTGTTGTGATTTAGCTTCGATGAGTAAAAATTCAACAAGAAATACAATTAATTTCATGTCGAATGATTAAGTGTTTATTTTTTTACCTTCGAGTGCTTTATTTCGGGCCAGAAGCGCTAAGAGCACATCGGAGTTTGGCGGTCCATCCATCGAGTGCGGCGTCATCATCGTAGGCCCACCAGGCGGCAATTGTACATGTGACAGACCTCTCGACTGTTCCAATAGTGACATCTTCTTCACACATTCAACACACAACAACACTCATTTATTATTCAATGTCGCACTTGATGTCTGGTCGTCGCAAAAACGAAGCAGCGTTCCATTAAGAAAATATATTTAAAAGCGCGAAGAGCGAATGAAGACAGCGCACATCCAACAAATAAAAAATATTTAATACATGAAATATTCTTATCACAAAAAATGTATAGACTCGCTTATCAAATAATAGCCTTGAGTTGTATATTATTTATATTATATTTTTTCTCGCAGTAGTCAAATAATGCTTGCCAGAGTGCCGATTTTTTTGCGCGACTTATGCTTGCCCGTAGCTAGACTTTTCAACATGGTAAACGCGCCGCAAGTCGTCGTCGTCTTGATGGCGATATTATATACGAAATGGACGAACGGCGTCGGAACAAACGAGAAGAAGCGCTTTTGTTTTTTCGACGAAATGTGTAAAATTGGCGTGCTTGTGCTTGTTTTGGGCGCCCTGAGAATCGCAGCACTGTTTTCCGTTTAATCTAACTTTGTCCCCACTATGGCGCACGACGCCATTATTGAATATAAGTCCTGATTATCAAATGTGCGAGTGACGTCAGGCGACGCCGAGCGTCGGCGCGTAGCGGCTAGGCGCCGCCCATCGCACGGCAAATTGTGCGTCGCGCGCGCGACGCGCAGCTTATTTTCAAGCAGAGAGGAAAAACGGGAAGCGTGTGGTGGATGAAAAGGAAATGCGTTCGACTGTGTGTATGGTATATGCGCCTCTCGTCCCTTTTATTTTCCAGTCGATGTATGCGTATATACCTATACACGTACATGGAAAATGTATATATTAGATATTTATTATTTACTCAAACGCGTTGACAATTTTTATACGCCCCGAATATATTATTAGATTTTTCCAAATTGAATTTTTCTGACGCTTTAAACGATTATGGCGTTGGATTTTTTTATGGGCGCGCATTATTTGAAAGCCGAGTTCAATTTCCTACCTTTTACTTGCCGCATGTGAAAAAATCGTCGCCGAATTTTATTGCCTTTACTTAGTATTATTTAATAAATTAGCTATTTCCCCCTGCAAAACATAACGTAACGTAAATAGCAATCAATTTTGTTTGTTTGATTTTGAGCAATTATACGAGAATTGGTGTTAAAGTTTTGCGGTGGTTTGGGGGTGCTGAAAATTTTCAGGCTTATAAATCAATATCCGGTGTTTTTCTGTAATTATTCGGGTTAATTAATGATCTCTTTTCCATTTGATGAAAAGGTTGTGGATGCGTAAAAATAATGTTTCATAATTTATAATAGTAATTTTACGAGTTACGAGTAGGTATTTGACAATTACATTAGTTATAGATATGTATGAGATACTTATATTATTAAATATTTAAATATTTATTTATTTATCGTTATAGTTCACAAAGTTTGTACTTAGCAACACATATAAGCTTTGTAAGGATGTGTCTGTTTAATATTTTTATAACTGGGATTATATTTTTAATAGATGTAGTTGAAAATTCAGCATTTTGGAGTATACCATATACAGTATTTCTAGGTATACAAAGATTAACACCCATAATTATCTAATTGTAACAATTGTCAAATGATTGCATAATTTCGATGCGATATACATTCAAAATTTACTTTTTCAGTTGATACTAGTTATGAATCTTTAGTACAAAGTCTACTTAAGCTAATTTTCCTGCAAGCTTTTACAATATAATGGAAAAAATTCATATTTTTGGAATATAGGTATATTTGTAATAATTATAAGTTCATTATACAATACTTAAAAATATAAAAAAATGTCAAATGATTGGATTATTTTTATACGATATAATACCTATATAAATCTTATAGCATTAGTATTTAATATATTTTTCTATTTTAAAATAATCTATAAAATTTATTAATATTATTTTCTATTTTTATAGGAAATTTCATAATTTTTTAAAGCAAATATAAAAACTTTTATATGAAAATTAATATCATGGCATGATATTAAAATATACTAGTTTGTTGTGTAACACTTTTGTAATTTTTTAGCTATAATATGCACAAACACGCACATTCTATTAAATTTTCATGGAATTATTATTGCACAATTAAAATTGAAAATGTGTGTGTGTGTGTGCACCGTATGAAAAGCGAATATGCTATGTATACCCAGTAGCGACATAAATAGCTTGTAAATGACGTTAATTACGCCTATTTAAATCCTATAGACAGGCTTAATTGTCTTATAATCTACGCGGCATTGTACCCATCAAGGAGTTTACGAGGTTTTTCATATCGCATTAATACATTTTCAAAACCTACAATCTTTATATTATGATTGGCATGAAAATGTTATATGCTTAGATTTTATATAATATCTACTAACATTGAGATATAATTCTATTAGAAGAGTATACTGTTTTATAGTTATTAAAACATTGCAGGTCTGACTGGTGCTAATTAGGATATTTATTATATTTTGTAAAGCTACTTTTGAGAGTAATTTTATTTATTTAATTATTTCACAATATTTTCTATAAAACATTAATTTTTTTTTGTATAATATTTTTATATCGAATTCATATTTTGAAGTCTGCAATTTTATATGATTGGTATCAAAATGTTATACTCTTAGTTTTATATAATTCCGCTAACATAAAGTTAAAATTTTATTGAAAAGTTATACGATCATATAGTTATTAAAGAATTCCAGATGTAATTTATCTCAATTGGATGTTTATACTATTTTGTATAGGTTTCTTTGAAGATTCATGATAGTTCTTAATTATATTTTATTACAATAAATTTCGTACATCCGTAAAGTTTAAATGTTAAAAGTATGTTATACTACACAAAGAGGTTTTTCATATCGAATTAATATTTTTAAAACCTAAGCCTTTGTATGATTGGGATGAAAATGCTATTCTTAGATTTTATATATTTTCTGCTAGCAGTAACTTGCTATATCAATTTTATTAAAAAACTCTTTTCCTCTAAGTATTTAAATATTCTAAATCTATTAATACAATTTTGTAAGGTTTTCTTTGCGGTGATTAATTATAATCTTTTAATAATTTTTCAACATAAAGCCATGGCAATAAGACTGTAAATTTTTTGAGTAATAAATTTTGCACATTTGTAAAGTTTGAATATAAAAAGTAATGTTATACTAAACACGAAACATACGTTTTTGTTTTCGGTTGGATCAATTCAATTATTGTCCTTTGAATTTTTTCTGCTTCTTGATGTGTATATGGGCTGGATATATATACATGTGTGTGTGTGTGTGGAAGGAAGGAAGGAAAAAACAGACGCAATAAAGCGCAGAGAGGAAAAAACTTCGTTAATTAAATTTGATTTTCCGCTTTCAGATTGTTATCGATTTAAACTTGTTCCCTTTCTTCTCTCTACATTTTTTTTTAATCTGCGGTTACGCTTAAATGGAAAATTGGGTTTTCTTTTATTCAATAATATTGTGATTCTTTGATTCACTTTCAACAACGTTTTTATAAGAAAACTTTTATTTATTTAGCGCGCTCGGAATGAATAAACCATAAGCAAAAGTTTGCAATGAATCAAATTACAACTATATAAAACTATACGTTTCATTCATTTAAATCATTAATGTTAATTCAACAGTTTTTACCAAAAAAATATTCAAAACCTTATATATTGCAAATATTCTGATTGTAAATTCCGAACAAAATCAACAAAGGCCTAAATACACAACGTTTCAATTCAAAACTATAAAAATATAAAAATTATAATTAGTAGTTTTTTGTTTATACGAGAATGAATTAAAAATATTTAAAATGATTTTAGTTTCGTTATTTATAAGCAATCAAATTAATTGCTAACATCTTTTGCATATTTAATCTTACTTCTTTGAGGTCAAGTCATATTTATTTTAGACCATTTACAATAATAGTATTAACATGTGAGGATGAAAAACACTTTAAAAACCTAGAATTTTTCACCATTATTGGTTTTAAAGCGGTAATTTTACTATTTAATCTAGTATTACAATTATTTATACCAATAACGTTCTAAAATAGATACAAAAAATTAGGATTTTAATAAAAATAACAATTTAAAATTATGATAAGTAGTGCCAAATTATTGTAAAAATACCTTTTTTCCATTTTTGATCTTTATCACCAATATCAACAGATTTCAAGAATATTTAGTGTTTTTTGCTAGAAATATTTAAAATTTCAGATTGTTAATAGATCAATGGATAAAATAAAACTAAATTTTAATAAAACTTTACAAAATTGTTATTACCTATAAGTGCTATATCATTTTTCCACAAAATTAATAAATTAAAAATATTTTGTTACCATTTTCATTTTCTATCACTACTTTAAAAAAGCATCAAGTTATTTTTTGTTTATGAAATAAATTCATTTAAAAACAAGCAATGTAATAACACATTTATGAAAATCTCTAATTATGCTGTTAT
>JARJDW010008967.1:0-11073 GCA_030264715.1 Adinopsis sp. GC000173
TTGTAAGGACGCACTCAGCCATTCATCGATGATGCAAATGTAAATTTCAATCAAAACATCAATAATGTATATTCATCTATAAAATATGTTTTTTAATTCGTTTCCTCGCCGATGCGCACTTTTTCTCATTCCGATATTGGCTCCACAATGATGAATCTTTAAGTCAAGTACAGAAAAAAAACTTAGATACGTATATTAGAGTTGAAGATGATGGGAAAACCAATGCACAATAACAAAAATATTTATGCTCTTTGAAAAACGTTTTATTTACACTCTAATGTATTTTTAAATCATCATTCACAAATTTTGATTATTTTATTATGCGATGAAAACAGGCAGATTTTCAGCTAAATTTAACCGTTGCTATTTTTGTTTAAAATAATTTATAAATCTGTTACTGTATATTTACGTTTTATTCTCAACTTCAACATAATGTTTTAATTAAACAAAAAGATTAATGCAAATAGGGTAAGGTTGTCCAAGTCGTACCCCCCAACTTGAATTACCTGTAATTTGAAGAATTAAATAACAAACACAAGTTTGTTGGTCCTATATAAAACTATAGTATATACTGCTTCTATTTACTGTTAAGAAATGAAAAAAGTCATATGTATTTCTCTGTAATTTCAAATTTTCAAAAATTCAAAATTGGTACGACTTAGGAACCTATGCTCTTAAGTCGTACTTCCTACAGCCTAGGTCGTACCGCAGCTTTCAATTTGGAGAAACAAAGTAGTGAAGCATATTTTTTATTATATTCTGTTTACATAACACCTATGTGGATTCAATCTGTATATCTACGGCATAAAATTTTGGTAATTAACGTTTAACAAAATTGTAATTCTATAATGTAACTTATTAAATTTGAGACATTAACATATTGAAGCTGAAGATATAAATACAATATGCAAGCAATTTCAAACGAAGTTTGTGACAGATTTATCCATTTGGATAATTAGATTTGGAAGAAATGAACTTACTAGGTACGACTTAGGATCCGAGTGAATATTATTAATATATCATTGTCACACAATGTCCAATCAATATTTTACTTTGCTATACTAGGCAAATACTGCTTAAATAAATGTATGTATAATGTAAGTTTTAAACGCTATATGCATTTATCGAGTTGCAATTTACTGTGGAAGCTTACAAATACTAGATAAATATTATATAAAATCGTTAAAAAATGAACTTTGTTGAATGAAATCTGTACACCCAGTGATAGGGCGACAAAACTTTGATATACGCTACTAAATGTAACTAAATTGGTTGAATTGTCACTGTTTTGCGAAGTTTAGGCCTTATAGCTTCTTCAAAATCGCGGACTTAGGCACACGTACGACTTACGCAACCTTACCCTATTACGTAAATAAAATAACTGTTGTTTAAAAAGCTTTTGTAAATAAAGTGTAAATATTTTTGGCGTTCCATTTATCAAAGAACTATTTAATTAATTGCAACTATTCACTAATTTTTAGTAAATCTTGTGTAAAAATAATGTTGTTTCGATTGCGGTAGTGAATTTTTGATTTGTACTAGAATATTTGATTTTTATCTATTAATTAATATTTTATTGGCATTTTAAAGTTGGTGTATTTTATTATAATGATAAGCATTTGAATGTCAACAACAATTGAAATGAATCAATAAAGAGCTGTCAATCAATTAGCGAGATATTACGCACAATTATATGTTATAAATCAAGCACATTTTGACTTTTTCTCCATCGAAGCTGTATATGAATAATTGCAATAATAATACTAATGAAGGTCTTTACAAGTTTTTTTTTGTTGTTGCTGTAGAATAGATTTCGCAAAGCACAATATGACGCCTAACCTTCACACGTCTTCTTTTCTATAATAATTTATATAACATTATTGTTGTATTCTAATTAAAATTAATGGCTAATCGATGACGACAAAATGCAAATATTGCTTAATAAATTTGAATACATTACTTCCTATTTCCTAAAATTTCTTTTGTTGTTCGAATTTTGCCTTGACAATTTTATACTAAAAGCAACAAAAAAAACATTGTTTCTAAAAAATCATTTAATTCAATTTTTATAACTTATCAAGTCCAGTACAAGTTTCTTTTACGGATGAATGAAGTCGGATATTTTGAAACAATTCAATCGTGAATTTTAAATTATATTTCTGTACATTAGGTACTTTACCTGTATCTACGTCTATCTTGTAAAATATAACTATATTTTGCTTTATATGAAGAATGAAAACACGTGTTTGATTTTATTTACGAATAAAAACAACTAAATCGTGATTTCTCATTCATATTCCACTCAGCTCACTTCTTTTATTTATCGACTAGTTTTAAATAAAGTATTTTGTCATCTTGTAAACTAGTACTAATAAAACACTCGCGTAAAAACAGCATGTGCATTAATACGCATAAAAAGTTTTTGCGTCTGTTAAATTTTTATAGAAGATAAGTACCAAGAAATTGTTGAAATTAAAAATTTTAAATTGCGCAATGTGGTTCTTAGTCATCATGGGATCTTTTTGTTTGGGCGGAAGGGCGGCTAAACGTATAATGAAATTTGTTTAATGCCCTTTAACACGATAATAATTTGAATCGCTTTAAAATTAAACAAGATACTTACATATATTGATTTTGATTTGATTTTTTCGTGGAGTGCTTTGAAAATTCTTATAATACGCTAATGATTTTGGTGGCAATTTGTTTATATATATTTATAAATAATACTTTTAAGTATAGCAAAGTCACTTTAAGTACTGTACCAAAGCAGTATATTTAATAAAATATTTTGCAAATTTTGTGCTGAAGATCATTAATTACACTTTTGGGAGGACGGTGACCCTCCTATGTTAAACATCATCACAAAATATTTGCAGACCACCAATAAATCGCAATGGATCAATTTTTTGAGAAATATGAATGAAATATCACATAGTAGTATTATTATTAATTGGAATTTCTAATGCAAAACAATTAAAATAGTAATATAAGTACTCAAATACAATTGTTGGTAATTTGCCAATATGTCAAAATCTGCAAAACTGCTCTTTTTACTTTATTTTTATTTTTATTTTTGTGCATGAATGTATCATATATTCAAATTAAAAATGAAATAATGATTCATACACTACAATATTTTTTTATTCATAAGGTATACAATTTGAACAACTTGATAATAGCAGTTGTTAAAAGAATTTCAACGGCAGACATTAATAAATATTTAATATTCTTATCAAGTGTAATTTTTTTGCCAATGTATAAAGCAAGAACATGAATAATAAAATGCATTCTTCGAGCATTCAAAATGTTACAGCAGCAAATCAAGAAATGCTTTATATTATTTGAAATGAGGTATAATTTTTTACGTGCTTGCTTGTCTACATGGTTATTCTATATATCTGTAGAAAATAAACAAAAAGCGAGCGAGCACAGCACTGGTGAATGGTTTTGTATTATAGAAATTACTGTTATGTTCATTCATGTGAAAACTATTTTAATAACCATTATGATATTTATTAATAGATCTTGGGTTATATAAATTTGCACCTGTCTTGTCCAATATCGTAGCTTTTTAAATTGAATTACTATTAATTTAATTAACATGATTGCTGAAAATTTGAGTCACGTTGTGGACGCATATTTATTAAGATGTTAATTTATGCCTTGATAAAAATGTCGTAAAATTAATGCTAATAAACTAATTTATGAATATTTAAACTAATTTAGATTGTAGTTTTTTTTGCTATTTGCATCTTATTACGGTTTTTTTGGCAGTAAACATATTACCTTTTATGTAAAAAATATAAAAAAGTACATATGTTCACCTTTAAATAAGCGTATTATTTTCATTAATTATGAATTCTGAAAAAATCGTGACATTTAAGCAAAGAGAATGTTGAAAACTAAAGCATTAGAAGAAAAAAATATTGGAAATTTGAGAAATATGATATCAAATAATATTTCTATTCTGCAATTAAACATTTTTATATAACTTTTTAAAATAAAAAAATCAATCACATGGTACAAAATGATAATTATAGTTGAGCCAGTTTTATATTTATAAAAGTATTAGAATAAAATCGCATTCAACTTAATTATATCCGATATAATACACTTAGATTTATAAATTTTGTAATATTTTTTGGAAAATAACTGCAAATTACCAAATTTTTAAGTTTAACCATGACGCTGCTTCTCATTTTTCTTTCTTGTCTGAGACATTTATTAGTTTTTGCTAACATGGTTGCTTCCAAATAAAATTGCAATGTTGGAAAAATATTTACAAATTTTCATAAATTAAAAAATCTTTAATTCTAAACTTTTTGTATCATATAATACAATTTAAAGTTTGCCATTTTGCAACCGCAACCACATTAAAATTTCTCAAACTATTTAATTTTTTATATGCTTTATATCTGACCCCTTAATTTTGAAAATCACCTAAGTTCATTTTCGTTTGGATTGCGATATTGAAGTTTTACATTGAAAAAAGTAAAAATAATAAAAATTGAGAAATCAAAAATATATTAAAATTAAGTTAATATGTTCCACTTTCGCTCTCTATATTAAAGTGTGTAGCATTTACAATTTTTATTAAAATAATTAGCACTTATTTACAATGATCTACAAAAAAATGAGAATGGACTTAGGCCACTTTCTAAATAGACGGTTCATCTATTGTATAAAAATCTATATAGGTATTCTATATTATAATTATAAATATAATAAAATTTATATGAAACCTACAGAATCTAATTTTAGTTAGTTAGGTACTTTTATAAATTTACAGAGAAAATAATTTTTTTAATTAGATTCAAAAGAGTTTGAAATCACGTACGAGCGTAGCGAGATGATAAACTAGAAGTTATAAATTGTATTGATTACTGTCAACCCACCAGCGAAAGAGGTTGTCCGTTGCTATGGCTGCTTTTTCTTTCAGCAAATAAGTAGAAAATGTGCGAAATACAGATAAAAAAGCGGCAGCACGAGTAGAAGCGCACGAATGATGTGATGCAGCCGTAACCAGCAACAATCAAACTTTTGCGTTTCGTGTTATTTTCCCAGCGGCAATCATAACGACTTGCTAATTAACGCAAATGCAAATTATAAAAATCGCAACGCAAAAGCTACTGGATTAATTTTCTCGCTGCTGAAGTGTAACGGCTTTTTTCTTGCCATCAACGACTTGCAATTGCAGTTAAAATCAAGGACTTATTGATTTTCTGTCTAGAAGAACAATCATACACTGGGCTTTGTTAATGGTTGGAGGAAATTTTCTGCGCGGAAAATAAATGTCGGCCGTGGAAAGTTTACGATTGACGACTTTTAACAACAGCAATCAATTGACGTTTTTGGCGTTTACTAACAAATTTACTGACTCCTTTCAATTAATTCTTTATAACATACGCCTCCATAATGGGAATTTGATTGTCGTATCACAAATATTTTATTTTCATCATTTTCATGCAAGCTTTTTTCATGGAAATTTATAAATATTGGTGCAATAAATTGACTTATCGACCCTTGAATTCAAAAAATAATAAAAATTTCTTAATAATAGGACTTCATATACTTAGCATTATTTTTTTATATTTGAATTTACTTGGCAGTTTCCGAAAATTGAAACAATATAATAATTTTATACAAAGTGTTAAGTTTTTTGAGGTCTGAAAGTAATTTCTTTGTCACTTTATTTATTAAACGAAGTCAATGGCTTAAAAAATTTAAGCAAAAACTAGATAAATATAGAAACATATCGATAAAAATAGAACACCTACCTATGCAGACACTATTACATATCATCATTTTTATATTTTTTGCATTGATTTTTTCTATTTTTAAATTCACATTGCTGAAAATTTACTATTTTAA
This sequence comes from Adinopsis sp. GC000173, assembly GCA_030264715.1. Taxonomy (NCBI): domain Eukaryota; kingdom Metazoa; phylum Arthropoda; class Insecta; order Coleoptera; family Staphylinidae; genus Adinopsis; species Adinopsis sp. GC000173. The sequence goes on from JARJDW010008967.1 coordinate 5,872, forward strand.
TCAAGAACATCAAACACTTAGCTTTTTTGTTTTGGTAATTAAAAAATTAGTTGAAATCGTTTGTAAAATGTTAAAATCGTAAACAAGTTTGCACCAAATTTGCTACTCATCAATACAATGAGTAATAACCACCCCACACAAAGTTGAGTTGTCAGTCTATTCGATACGTCATGTGTAATTTTACAATCGACTAGCTTTGTGTATAAAATCCAGTGAAAAATACAACAACTTTATAAAACATGCAAAAACGTTCATCAAATCTTGTCAGAGAGACTTGCATACCAATATTTCTCCATTGATATAATATATAATATGTTTAGAATATCTTTTTGAAAATTTCATATTGATACTCTCATAATACTTTATTCATGGTATTATTTAAAATCTCAATTATGACCGGATAGTTTTGAATCTATAAATTTCGCAGTATTCTGCGTTAATACTTTTGCACTTATATTTTACATTGCCATGCTATTTATGAAAGTGTTGTATTAATTAGAATAATACTATTTAATTCATAAATTCCATTGCCAATAATTATTATATTTATTGATTTCATAAATACTAACAATTAGTGAAATAGAAAGCATACCTTCAGAACATTAATTGGCATTAAAATGTTAAACATTTTCATGCTAGATGCTTTTTAGATTAATCGATTTCGATTGTACGAATTCATGCATGATTACACCAAATAATTAAAATTAAAAAATCGTTATGTTGATGAAACGCTTTGATTTATAAAACGCTACGCGTGCACGAATCTGAAATCCAAAACATTAATTAACCTTCCGTCTATTTTAGCCTCTTATTAAATTGAAGATAAAAATTGTTATTCTTTTCGAACAATACCGTCTAGCCTCTCAGATTAATTTCACAATTATATTGGTGCATTGTTTACGTCTCAAGATAACTTAAAAGTTGAGAGAAAGTTTTCTGCATCAAGCTTAAACGACTATTGACTAGCGGCGAAGTGAAGATATGCGATTTTTCCTGTTAGGAAGCGCTATTTAAAACATTGTTATTAGGCGAATTTTAAATCATGTATAAAAATAAACAGCTTGGCATCATTTTCGAATTTTATTATAATATAATTGTAGATTGGATTGCATTAAATTTAATAAATTGAATCGTTCAATATTTAATTTTATCTATTGAACAAGTACAAGTAAACTGAAATAATAATTATGTCCTATTCATAAACAAATAACCCAAAGTCAAAACAACATTTATTTTGTTGTGAAATGAAAAATTTTGCTTATAATTATAGAATTTTCTGAAAATTACTTTATTTTTAATAAACGACAATTACTGCGCATTTAAAAATAACACAAAATATACATATTTCACTTTAAAATTAAAATAAATATAACGCATTTTGTAGTTAAAAGCTGTCCACTTTCTTTTGCAGTTAACCTTTTGTGCTCATCATGGGTATAAATTTAATTTTAACTAAATTTTATAAATCGATAATATTGCAACATAAATTTCAGATGGTTTTATTTCTTATGTTCCTGAAAAGACCTAATTTTTTCTACACATTCAATCAACTTTCAATTTGTTTTTCTTTTTCGAACGAAGAACGCTCCAGGGATTAGCTTCGAGAATGTTGAATCTGAACGGAAATTTACCTAATCTATTTTCATTTTTATGAGTAAAATTAATTTCTCGCAAACTTTTTTATCTTTGATCACATATCGAATGTTCAATATTTCTAGAAAAGACGTAGTAAATGAACGGCTATACTTGGACCAGTTCCGCGTAATTGATAATCGTGCAATTCAATAAATTCTATATCGTCGATTTATTTGTCTTGCTAGTATTTGTAGAATGTGTCGAAAAAGCCTTGAACGAATATTGACGTTTCTTTTATTTGCACCATTTTCGCAAGTTTATTGAGAAAAATGTACAAAATCGTTCATCAAATATAAAGGTTTTTATTGCAAAATAAGGATTTTAAAAGAAATTAATAAATTATTCTACTGAACGCAATGTTTCCAAATATTTTGTGAAAAGAAAATTCAAATAAATCACATAAACCACAATAAAAAGGGATGAAATAGATAAACTGCTCAGTAAATGAATACAACAATTGTAAGAACAATGGAGCATTTTTAAAATCTGAATACATTTCACATCTCTAGGTCATTGCGTTATCTGATTAACTCGAAGCAAATAAATTCACTATTAAACTGATGTTTATAGCGAAAAAACGCAACTAGAACATTATTTTATTAGTTTATTGAAGAAATAAATTAATTATAAAAAATTTCAAGTGCTGTTCATTAACTTTGGTACACTGTATACTTATTTTATTATACACAAAAATGTTATTTATTCTTTGATAAAGTAAAATCATCTTGTTCTCTAATAAAATATCCTGTGATCAAACGACTTTTCGAGACATACTATCGAACGCAAAAAATTCCAGGAATTTAAATTTTGTCGATACCTACGTTGAATACCTGAATTTTGACAATTCAGACTGATTAAAGAGTATGCAAATGTTTTATTTATGGCATGGATTAGTTTCAGGTATCTAAAATTTGGCCATTCTCAATTTTTTCGGAATTTTTTGCGTGCGATGGTACATTCATATTTGGCCTAAAAACAACATTTTGACACTCTAAATGCTAAGGGCAAAGTTTACCACCATTCTATTTCTCTACTCAATAGTTTTCTCTACCCTGAATTTTTCTGTGTTTCCTTTTTAATTATAAAGCAGCTACACTAATGAATACGCTAAACTTTATTAACAAAAAACAATAATTTATTTAAATCCAAAATTTGGATGATTGTGCAAATTAATTATATGTATATAACGAATCTTATCGAAAAATCGGTCCGAAATGTTCTCAAATAACAAGCGAAGAAATAATAAGTTCGCAATTTTATCACGCCCAGTTTGAAATCATTACAAAAATCATATCGTTTTAATTACGTCTTTACGTTTTACACACTTACATACATGATGCTGATTCATATTATGCAATCGCATCCTTCAAAACATATTGGCGCATCATCAAACATACATATATACTCGTATGAAAATCGTATAGAAAAATGTGATTTGAGCAATTGATAAGATAAACTACAAATATTAATTTATCGGTAGGAATGTTTATAAACACAAATACATAAAGCACATTCACATTTTTTTCTCATCATATTTGTTTTCTTATCTAAAAAGGTTTTGTTTTAAAAATGCCAGCATATATTCTATTAAATGCGTAAAGTATTATCATTTATCAACAAATATTCTAGAAAATACCAATAAAAAAAAAGATTTATCGTAAACGTTATGTTAACAATATACGGGTGCAACTTTATTTAGTGATTATGTAGTATACGAGTATTTTCCACGAATTTACGATGTTTGATCGCCAATGAATCAATGATTTAATTCAAATAAATATTGCGTTATTTGCTAATGTAATAAATAGCAAAAAAATGAACAAGTGTTTGTTCGTTTAGCAATATTTACATAAAATTAAAACATTTTAATGTTTATCCATTTACAGTTTGAAACTTTGTTTAAAAATCAGTCTTGCTATTTGTTGAGTTAAAAATGTATTGTTACTTATAAATGATTTTAGCATTTTCCATAAATTAAATGAATAATGAGCAATGTTTTGTCGACTTCCTTGCAAATAAATGTTGGGGGCGAGCATCATATGTTTCATACATAATAATTCTATTTTCAATAAACCCTGTTTAATAATTATATTTCTTGCTGCAATTTTTATGGCTTTCGACGTACATGTACGTTTTCTCATTCATCGAACGATTGTAGAATATTTCAAATAAATTCAATAAACTACTGAAAACAGGCCATTTGAGATTTGAACATTTCAATAGGTAATATATTAAATAATATGTTATCTTTACAAATTTCCTATTTATTTTAGCGAACGAATAGGAAATCATAAAATGATCACGCAAGAGCAATAACAACTTGATAGATTAAGTAATGTTAATTAGCTAATTCAAAACAAAAATTATTTTCGTTTTTAAATATTAAACGCTTATTATTATAAAAATTATCTGGGAAATTTTAAAGAATTTTTTATGGTTGTTATTAAAATAAGCTAAATTCCAATCGAAGATCAATATGAATCTTGAAACTATTAGATGATTTTTCACAAAACAATCGTTTGAATACGTTGCAAATTTATGTAATAATATACATATCTACCTGTTTTCAACAAATTATACCAATAATTATTACCTCTCATTCTTTTCATCATTTAACGCTATTTAACGTCGCTTTCCATCTCTATTATTTATTGAGTTGTTATATGTATGTATGTGTACATATAAGTATTGTGTAATTTTGCAAGAGTATGTTCAGCAAATTAGAAGAAAAACAATATATATTTCGTTTAATTATTAAATTATTACATAAAGTGCAGTTGTTTTGTTTCTAGATGCAGCATGAAGTCTATAATCATTTTTGTAAATATAAATAGTTGATTATATATTGTGTGTGTATGATGTTTTTATTGATTACACGATGCATGTTTGTAAATAACATAAATAGAATGATTATGAAGCGCAAGCTTGTTTAATTTATATACTAATTAAGATGCGGTAATGTTGCAATTAATTCCCTCAATTTTGATTAACACTTTTTTATGAAATCTTCGAAAAGTCTGAACGAAATTTGCATCCTGATGAATTTTTCTATTAAAAATCTAATAATAAATTAATATAAGAATGTTTTTAATGTAAATAAAACAGATTTTTAAGAAGACTCGATAAAAGGTATAAAATTATTAGTTGAAATTTTTTTTTTAAATATACATAACAGATTTACTTACTAAAAAAATCCGAGCGTTTCATGTGAATATTGAAAAAATTTATGGCCTTTGCATTGAATTTTATGAGCCAATAAACAAACATTTGTCAAATTAAAGTTAAAACAAAAAAATATCCAATAAATTTAACATATTCCTTCAATAATTCAAATTATTAGGTTTGTTTTTTATTCCAAAATGTTCATGAACATGCACAATTTGTGCAGTTTGTCTGTTTTTTATTTCCCATGCACACAAGTTTGACAGCTTTGACAGTTTGCACCGTGTTCTTTATTCCCCTCGTTTTTGCAAAATTCAGCTATGTTCATGAACATTGTGCACACATTCGAGAATAGGTGCAGCTTTTTACACATGTGCAGTATCTGTCATTTGAATGGTTGCCAAA
>JARJDW010008968.1:0-14914 GCA_030264715.1 Adinopsis sp. GC000173
ACAAAAATTGTCTGGCGAACTGTTTTTCAATATTCTGCTCTCATACTCTTATTTTCACCGTAACCCTGGTTACACTTTTTAATTCGTGTAAAAACATAATCTTTTCGCAGCCTTCTTAAACTTCATTTTTTATCATATATATATACATATATATATGGGTGTGTGTGCGTGTGTGTGTATTTTTATGTTTGTATGTTTGTGGGAGTGTCTATGTTTGTATGTTTGTGTGTGTATTTTTGTGTTTGTATGTTTGTGGGTGTGTGTCTATGTTTGTATGTTTTTGTGTGTTTGTCTATGTTGGTATGTTTTTGTCTTTAAAGGAAATATTATAGTAAAATATATATATATATATATACTTTGATAATTATTTATGTATATTTAAATTTGTATAAAAACAAAAATTATGCAATATTTAAAAACGTGTAGAAATCAAAATTATATTTTTTTATCTAAATATTATAGTTTGAAACTACAAAACAAATTTAAATCTAATCTTACGTATCTAAAACATAATTAATTACACTTATTTTCAAACATTACTTTTATTTAAATGATCTAAAGTGTCTAATAACAACATTAACTGAGTACCATTAATGTTAATAGTTTAAAAATCTAGTAGACATTATTGTAGGTTTATAACACTGATTTTGAATTACTTTATCACAAAATTTTTAAAGCCTGCCAAAACCAAAACGAAGTGTTTAATGTTTCAAATAAACATCAATTGCCGTAGCCTCAAATACAATAATGCTATTCAGTGTGTTGCAAAGTTATTCTCTCAAACATGTTTCATATGTCAATGAGTTGTATAATGCATGTAATAATCGAAAAGCAAAATCTGAAAACGTTAGTAAAATTGTGTTTTTATTTATATTTTGATGTTATTCTTTATAATAACTTTAAGAACCTACAAAAAATATTATGTATTAATGTTATTTTTTAGCTAGGATTGATTAACTGCTTTGAAGTTGTTATAGAAAAATTTATCAATCGAACTTCTAGAAATAATTAAACTCTTATATCGAGAGAATACACTCGTGCTTGTGTAATCAAGATTCCAATAAGAAAACCAATATTATAACTATATTTAATAAATTATACAATACTAATTTATTTAGTGTGTATTTCACCACGTTTAAAAACTAACTTTATTCACTTAGAAATTATACCCGTGTTAATTGCCAGTGAGTTGCAGAATGCATGTAATAATTGAAAGATCTAAGAATAAATTGAAAAATAATACAAAGCATGAAGTGGTTTTCCCACTAACCGCTAAGGCTAATTCAGCATTAAAGACCTCCCAAAATCCAGCCGAAAACGTCATTGACTTATTGCAACGCGTCATCATAAATGCCATATCTTTTGCCAAATGCACATCCGACCAATAAATCGAATGAAATAATTCCATTTGTATGGCGTCATTCTAAGAAGTTTTGTTAATGTTGTATGGTATTAACTGAAATGAATAACCTCCTCTTGAAGCAATTCGCCATACATTGCAAATGTTACAATGTAAAAAATATAACAAATTACATGCACCACGTTACTGACATCCAGTCCTTAAAGACATTAATTATAGTTAGCAAATGAATCTGGTGAAATACAGTAAATGAAAAACAATTTTAATTTCTTTTATAATAACGAGTGGTATTAAAATACCACTAACAATGACACTATCAAACAAAGCTGGATCCATCCACTTACACCATGTTTTAAAGAGTCTAGAAATATAGTAATTTTGTATTGTCATAATAAAATAACATTTATCAATTTAGTACGTATAAATAATCAGATGATGATTAATCCGATCTTTTAGGTAGAGTCATCGTTCATTTTCATCGTCAATATCCAATATTTCGTTTAGAGTGTTTCGACAATATGGCATAAGGAGCCTGAAGAGCACCAATCAACAGTAGGCAAATACCAATAAAAACGTTGCAAATATTATACCGCAAGTGTCATAATATAACCCGCAAATAAGAATAATGTAATTTGTTGGAAATACATTGTAGTTGAAAAAAGGCGCATGCTAAAATATAAAATTGTTGTCTAATTTTATTCATAAAACATGTGCGTTATTACGTACAAAGTGTACAAATATAAAACATCCGTCATGACATCGGTAATTTTTTTTTTATTGTGATTGGGGGAAGCTTTTATAGCCGAAGTGTGGGACTCACCCTTGCTCGCACCGCCCGAGCTAGGTCATACCTATTAAACCCCTAATCCACTTGGCTCATACGTAGACCTCAGCAGCGAGGAAAGGCCGGTGAAGGGCACTACGATCGCGCTGCGAGGGAGCCCGCACGGTGCAATTTGCCTTACCCCGCCCTAGATATCGCCATCACTATTACCGACACAAAACTTAACGTTACCCACACACTCGCACAACACCCGTGTCTTCAAATTACAGGCGCACATCCCTCGCACATATGGTTCACAAAAAACCAACACCGAACACGAGAGTACGAACAATTAACACTGTACCGATCGCTTGTTGTTGGGGTGCACTTAACACTCAACACCACACTATGACTCGAAGCAGCCATGGCCGGATAGCGCTTGGGCGAGGTGATGTATCATCTCGCCATCTGGCCGATTCATCCATGCTGCGAGCTGAGGGATCAGCATGTGCGTCCATCGGTCGCGCTTGCGCTGCTCCTTGTCCTTCACGACGGCGACCTGGAGCAGTGGGGCCGGCGCGCCAGCACTTCTAAGCATGTGCGGCTGGTGGTGCGCACCGCCTCCACCTTGTCTTCGTATTTATGGTATTGCAGGGCCGACCCCCAGATGGCATGGGCGTAGTAGAAGTATGAATCAACTACTGCTCCCAGGATGCGTCTTTTCGCCTCTCCGATTCCTCCGTAACGGGGCATGATTCGCGCGACAACGGACATCTTCCTTTCGGCTTTAGCAGCCACTGCCAGCGCGTGCCGACCGAATGTCAAGGATTTGTCCAGAGTGACGCCGAGATACTTGACTGTATCCTTGGCGATGATCTGGGCATCGGCCACACAGATCTATTGCGGATCAACATCAAACCACTTCCTGCTACTCAGGACAATCCATTCGGTTTTGTGAGCGGCGATGCGCAGCCCGTTCTCCATCATCCAAGTCTGAACGCGAGTAGCCGCCGTCTCTAAGATGATGGTGACATCACGCGCTCTCTTACTCCATACGACAATCGCCAAGTCGTCGGCGTAGGCGACGAGTGACGCTCCGGGTGGGATGTCGGGGAGCGACAGCAGCCCATCATAGAGCAGGTTCCAGAGCAGGGGTTTGATGATGGATCCCTGCGGGACTCCAGCCGTCATCTCATATTCTTTATCACCATACGTGATTGTACGATCCTCCAAATATGCTTTCAAGAAGTTGATCGTACCCCTGCTCTGGATGCGACGTTCGGCTGCTGCGACAATCCTGCGCCACGGTGCAGAGTTAAATGCGTTTGCGATGTCGATGAGGCAGACGGCGGTGAACCCTCGCGCCTTGAGGGTCGCGCTGCAGCGCATCTACGGTGCTCCTTCCCTGGCGAAATCCAAACTGAGCGGGATGCAGAAACGTTTCCAGTTCCGCTTTCAGTCGGTCCGCCGCCATTCCCTCCACAAGCTTCGCTAAAGTATTTAGCAGGCATATCGGCCGATAATCTCTTGGGTACTCACCCGTTTTCCCTCGCTTAAGAATTAAGACCAGCCGCGCCGACTCCCACCCCCTTGGTAGGTGGGTCTCGCGCGGCACCCCATTGATGACGGTGAGGAGCCAGGTGGGGGGGGGGGCAGTCCGCGCCGCCGTTGCGATCATGCAGCCCGGAATGCCATCCGGCCCGGGCGCTTTGTGGGGCGGAATTTTCGCGGCCGCCCGCGCCAGCTCCTCGCCGTCAAACTAGAGGCATCCGTCGTCGACGTTGCTGCGATGCCATACTGTGTGCTGTTGATTCTCATCGTTGTGGAACAAGGTCGTGATGACCCGATCAGCGAGCGTTGGTCCGAGTCGGGCCGGACCAGAGCGCGAGAGTGTCCGGCAGGCGATTCGGTACGCCCGACCTCACAGGTCCCATTCAGCGATTTCTAAGAGCGCCTTCCATTTTCACGCTTGGATATGGCAATGGCGTGCTTCAGGTTCTTGCGTTTGTCTTTTAGGACCTGTGCGGCCAGCGCTATATCCTGTTGGTTGTTTCGCCTGCGTGTCCTAACCAAGATTCTTCTCGCGCGGACACACTCGCGCCTCACTTCAGCGATCTCGTCTGTCCACCAGTAGGCTGGTGGATGGTGACGAGTGTTGCTCGCTGTCGAGTGGCGTCTGGGCGGTATTGACGCCCTGCATGCTCCCAACAATATAGCCTCGCACCGCTTCAGCGATGATGATGATGGTGGTGCGATATTGCGGCATTGCTGCGCCATAAAGTCGGCTCACTTGTCGGCGTCGAACCTCCGCGAATTCCATTGCAGCGCTTCGATGTGCGATGGCGGTGGTGGTGGTTGCATCGCAGTGGTAGCGTTCCCTCGCTGTCGATGGCTCGTCGTTGGCTGCTGCAATAGAAAATCGCAGAGCACGTACCTGTGGTCGCTCAGCGACTCTTCTTCCCGGAGAACCTGGCGCCTCTGAACGAGCTCACAGGCACAGCTGTCACGTCGATGTACGACGTGGACGTACCACGTACGAACGTGGGTTCGACGCCGTCATTGAGCGGGTGCAGTCCCCAACTGGCCAATGCCTCGGGTAGGATCCGGCCGCGCGGGCATATGCGCGCCGAGCCCCAGGCGACGTTGTGGGCGTTGAAGTCGCCGGTGAGCACTACACTGCACCGCCGACCGGCTACGTGTTGGCGTATCTCCTGATCCAGTGCCGTGCAGAAATCATCGAACTCTTCGATGGTCGTGTTGGGAGACACGTTACATGAGTAGACACGCAGCCGGCCGCCGATCGTGATCGTCACAAATCCCTCGCCAGCAGTGTAGTCCTCAACGCCCACCTGCGATGAGGATACAATTTTGATGACTACGTCGTGGCGTTGGTCCCTGTACCAACACGGTGCCGACAACATGGCGACATTTGGCTCGCTCAACGCAATTATGTCGACGCAATGCGTCGCTGCGGTCGCCTCTACCAAATCCATTGCCGCGCGGCACCGGTTGGCATTCGGCTGCAGTATCCTCATCGTGGACGCGGCTAGGCTCGGATCCTATCCGCCTCTCCCTTCAAGGGAAGGAGCTGATGTGTGTGTGTGTTGTTGTGCTTATTTATCCTATCCCGTCCTGATACGGGTGCGACCTTGTTTGAGGGCCTTCCGCTGATTCGGGCATTGGCCCGACCCGGTGCGGTGACGCTCTTTGCCGCAGGACAGCTACCTCTCCTGCTCGGCGGTGCACGCTTCCTTCGTTTGCCCCGGCTGGGCGCACTTGTGGCACTTCTCGATTCGCTCCTCGGCACACTCCTTAGACGTGTGGTCATACTTGCTACAGTTGTAGCACTGGGCAAGTGCGATGTGCCGCTCGATGGCCGCCATATTGAGGCCGATGCGGACTTGGCGCTCCTTCTGGAGGTACTGTGCCGTGGCGCGATCGGTGCGTAGCGTGGCGCACTGGAGGCGACTCCGTGCCCTACGCAGCTCGCCCACAATCTCCACGCAACCATCTGATGGCAGGATTGTGGCGAGCGCCTCTTTAATGTCCTGTTTTTCAGCCTGAGCTGCGAATCGCAACTTCCCCGGAAGCCTCATCCAGTTGCTTCCTCATCTCCTCTCGTGCCTCCTCGCTGGCGGAAGGCTTGGTCCAAATTAGGAGGTCGCCGTTCCTCTCACAAACGTTGACGGTAATATAAATTAACACCCATGAAGAAGACAATACTTACAGCAAAAACAAAAGACAAATAACATTTCAAAAATAGCTTATAATAGGCTTCAACTTGCACATTTTTCTCATAACCACCAGATGGAAAATTGTTCTCAATTTGCCCAGCAAATGGTAATATACACAAAACTTCATCAAACCATAACCACAACCATATGGACAAAAATAAATAATAAGTTGCGGAAATAATAGCAGCAACATCAATAATACAGTCTGCAATATTTTTTTCATCTAAACAAAAAATATTTAATCAATGAATATTTATTTTGAATCCAAATGATTACCGATTGATTTAAGAATATATCCAAAACAGCCTAATACTAAGACAAAGTATGTGAAGGAATGCCAAATAAACTGTATAATGTTTCTCAATTTACTATTAGTTTGAAATAAACAAAAGAGGCTCAGACTGTATAACGGTGTTTGCAATACAGCAATATCTAAAAATTTAATAATGGCGGCAGTGAAAAATTTTAATCTGTATACCTACGTGTTATATACCTGAAATTTTTAATTTGGAGTTCTCAGTGTTAACACACATGTTACCTGAGAAACCATTTTAGAACTGATTCTGATATATCGTTTGACTACTGTAAGTATATATCAATAATTTTAATCTTCAAATGGATACATTATGATGAAAATGTAATCATATTTACTATAATTTCTTCTTGATACATTTTTATATTGATTATCACTAACTTTATATATTTTTTAATCATGTGTATAAAATGTATTTTATAAATATTAATCCTATTTTTAATGATAAAATATAAATTATTTTAATTGTGTAATTAAATAAAATTATCATATAAGTTATGTTATATGTTTTAATTATATATTTAATTTTTTCAAATATTGTTACCAAATTAATTTTATGTAGATATTAGGGTAATTTATCAAGTTTATTAAAGTATAATATAAGATTGAGGGTTTAAAATATGTATAAATGAATAAATAAAACAACATTAAAATACAATTTGTGATATGGAAATGTAATTCTAATCATCATTTATAAAAGTGATAATTTGTTGAAAAAACTATCATAAATAAAATTATTGAATTTCAATGTGATATACATTATTAACATCAAGATCAATATTACAATTATAATTTAACAAGCTATATTAATTTAGATATTAAGTCTGCTTTTCATTAGACTGAAATTGAAATTTTATTCACTAAATAAACATTCGTGTATTTTAGTCGTAAGTCTAAGGCTTCAATTTGCTCATTTTTCTTATAAACACCACACGGAAAATTGCTCTCAATTTGTTCAGGAAATGCTAATATACGCCAAAGCTTATAAAACGTAAGCGACAACCATATGCATAAAAATAAATAATAAGTTGCGGAAATAATACCAGCAACATCAATAATAGCATCTGCAATATTCTCTTCATCTAAATAGATCAACAAAAAATATTTAATCAATGAATATTTACTTGTGTTTGCTATTCAATTCTTCAAATTACAGGCAATTTAATTTAGGGGGTACAACTTACGCGACCTTACCCTATATAATTTATTAATGTTTATAAAGTGTACCTTATAAAATTTAATATTTTTTTGACAAAATATAAACTAATAAAATTATGATTTGATTCATGCCATGCATCACAAAAGTGGCCCACAAGTCGATCTCAAAGCAAATTTTGGTCGATCACATGCGATATCTTGATAAAAAAGCAGAAAAATCCATTTTATAAAAAAAGGCTCATTTATTAGCAGCGTTATTGTGATTAAAATTTTGTCGAAAGGAAATTTACATATAAGAATTACAACCACCTTCATTTCATAAAGATGGATTCAAAAATCATAAAACCTGACAATTATGTAAAAAAGTTAATATCAAATCTTTATTTATTTAATTGATATTTCAAATGAATTTAAAATAATAATATTTAAATTTGTCTATGTTCTGCTTCGGCGTTTGCACATGATATTAACTTCTTGGTTTTATCATCGTGCACATTACTTGTAATTTTAAAATATGCGGCTTGAAGTCGAAAAATTGATAGCATTGATAGATCGATGATACAATTTGTGCCAACATATAAACCCTACGAAAAATTAAATATCTCTTTATATTACATAAATACTTTAAATACAAATAATTACCTACTTTCATTACTGGATATTTAAATTGCGGTTTTAAACAACTAACTAACCCTGTCCAAATTTTACCCTTCTTCTCTAAGTAAGGACAATATATTCGTAATTTAAACTTGTAGAACATAGCTCACGTATCTGGCTTACCTTTGCTGACACACTTCTCCATATTCCAATCATTCTGCAAATTACTTCGATTAAGCTAATTTTTGGGTGTCGCAGGCCACTCGTATATTGGGCATTCATTTTGGAAAGAAATTATATTCAAAATCTACTTGAATCAATTTTGTCTGCTAGGTTCTATTGAATTGTAATAATATTTTTCGCTACATAATTCCTTCACAATATTGACCCTATTTGTAAAATTTACCTCAAGATTGGTAATGTTTACATCACCATTAACTTGTACAGAATAATTAACCCAAGTTTGTCCATTTATGATGCGCGTTTGAGCTGGTAAATATATTATACAATTGGCGTTTTTCAGTCCCAGGACAAAATTTCAGCTTGTGCAATAATAATTCTCACGGGAAAGTAAACAAATGTATGAAAGTAAATGTACTTAGTATTATATTTTGAACCACCTTTGTATTTATTAAAAGAAATGCATGAAAGATTATAATGCAATGTGTTATACTAAATAACACTAAATATATAACTTCCATCATAATTGCATAGAAAATAATTGTTTTGTGATTAGTTTTTAAATAATAGGTACACACAATTACTTATTGATGAACCTACCAATTAGATGCTTTTTTATTATTCATTAAAATTATAAAAAATGTACATTTCTACTTTAAGATCGAAAATTGGAATACGCCTTATACGCCAGGTTTTATGTTTTTTTGTTTCATATCTCAAAGTTAATAGCAAGATAAAAAAGAAAGAATAGCTTGGTTTATACAAGTTTATTGAATTTCAACAAGATGTGAAATAATATACATATTCATAAAGAGAAACCGCTACAGTAAATATTTATGTACCCAAGTAATTTTATATAGAACAATAGTGAATTAAATTCAGGTGCAATGTAATGGCATTTCAATCGTTGTATTCTTTCCGGGTAAGTTGTAAAATACATGTGATCATTGAAAAGCAATATTTGAAAATCTAAAATTAATTTAAAATAATTAAGAGATGCTTTAGTTTTATCAAATTGTATGCGCATGCAGATAGTGCCAATACGCGATTCATCATGAATGCTACATCTTTAGTGGTTTCCACATCGGACTAATAAATTGAATGAAACATTTCCATGTGTATCTTGTCGTTCTGTAAATGTTGTTTTACATCAAACATTAATTTATGGCAATAAAACTTACTTCGTTTTGAAGTAATTCGCCAAAGATCGAAAATGTTATAATATAGAAAATGTAGCAGCTTATATGGATAATATTACTAACATCCAGACCCTCTCAAAATTATAGATTATAAAGGGTAATTATTTAGAACACCCATTCTCACCTCAGAAATCGATGAAATTTTTCCAATGGATAGATTTTTACCTTCAAAACAACTGTTTCCTCTAACAAAATTGTCGCAATCCCATAGGAAATGAGATATAAATGTTTAAAGTTTCACACTTAGAAATGGGTCGTTCATGAACGAACGGATCTTAAGAGCCGGATCATTAAAATGAACGATGGGATTCGAATCCCAAGAATCGCAAGAGCCGGCTCCCAGCTCATCGTTCATGCATGCTGTTGAGTTCGAATGACTGGGTTCACGCGATGGTTCGGATCATTTTAGATTCGTTTGTTCATTCTGTCGTTTATTATTTAATCTAATCTGTTGTTTACTTTATACGATTTATAGTGTTATTTTTTAGTTTTGAATTTGTTTGTGGGTTGTTGAGAAAATGCTGTGCTTGCACAGGGATGTGAGCTGTGTGTGAACGTAAAGACTTTTTATTGTAAATGATTAAAATAAATATAGCGTTTCTACTTCGCGGATTTTTGCTTTTCGCGGGTGTTCGTGGAACGTGGGATTACTGTATATATCAAACAGCCAGTAATAGCAAGAAATGCCCATTTTACAATTAGCAATAAACTCATTCCGCTGCAGGCTTGTCTTTGATATTGAAACAATAAAATATGTATGTTTAAAGGATGAACATCTGGAATCCAGCCCCTTATAATTTTTCAACAATATTCACTTAAATTGCGAACTTACAACTTTGAGAGCGGAAATCGCCAGGACAAAGTCGCTGTCGACGATCGAACGGGCATGGGAAAGCAAAGAGACCGGCCTGACACATCTGGAAGGAACAGTCAACCAAAAATGGGCAACCGAAAACTTTAAACTCACATGAACATCAAAAATGAAAGCAGCGTGAAGCGCATCGCAAAGGTGATTAAATGGTGCACGCAACGCGCGAAGGTCTCCATAAATCTGTACTTGCCGAATAAGTCTGCCACAGAGACTAACTATGCGGCTTGCATTAACGGAGAAAAAGAGAGGAAGGCTGATGAACAAGGATGAGTTGATCGTCATAAAAAACAACGGGAATGAAAACGCCACATTTTTTACAAACAATGATGTAAAAACCATCAAAAACATGCGACAGGATAAACAGGGTAACATTCTACTGTGGGTCCGGAAGAGTACAAATAATAACACTGAAATAATACGAAACAAAATAGCAGCATCGTGGAAAAGTGCCACCGCTGCACGCAAACAGGCCACCGGCAAGCAAACTGCACCAATGCAGAAAAGTGCCTCAGCTGCGCACAGGAGGGCCACCGTACCGGCTCAGCTCGCTGCCCTAACCAGCTCGAGCAATTGAAACTGGGTCGCCAAGCTAGGCCTCCTGCCTTCCTGCCCTCCCGGCAGGAAGGCGGCAACGGCTGCTGAGAATGAGCTGCTGTAGACGCACTCACCCAGAACAATTTTCATCAATTAGTATTTCGGAGATCATGGACTTAAAATTCATTCAAACAAATTTGAAGCGACGACTGGCATCTGGATGCACACAACGACATTGCAATTCGAATACGGACGAATCGCGTCGTCCTAAATCAGATTCATCAAGATGCCAATTTACTAGGTATTATTTGCGTCGACATTCATTCAAACATTCGCATCATCGCCGGCTACATATCGCCCAAAAAGCCGCTCCACGACTTTGAAAACTACTGCGACCGCCTGTAGGGCCATCTAGAATTCCAGCTGCGTGACCACACCTTTAGTCCTGTCCGGCAAGTCCATTATCTCGACGTGATACTGGACGCATCGCTGAAGTTTGTGCGACATGTGCAATACTCCGTCGACAGAGCCCAGAAAGCGATGACCACCCTGAACATCCGAGGACCGGGTGAGCTGAAACGCCACCTACTCGGCACCGTTGCTGATTCAATGCTGCTCTATGTAATTGAGACGTGGCAGGACGCCCTATCCTTGAGCAACGTTCAAACCAATATCGCCAGATGTCGACGCGCGATCAAATTGCGCATCGCGCGCGCTTATCGCACGGCGAGAGACACCTCACTGGAGGTAATCGCAAGGCGGTCGCCATTAGTGCTTAAAATAGAAGAGCACAGAGACCGGCGCAACGGCGACTCCAAGGCGATGGTCCGTGAGAAAATGCTGGAGAAATGGCAGACCAGATGGAATGATGAACCACCTACGTAGACTGCACGCGTCATTCCAAACATCTCAAAATGGTATGGTCCAACGTTCGGCAAGTTAAATTTCCACTTGACCCAAGCGCTAACTGGCCCTATGCCCTATTTTAGGGAAAATCCCACACTCTGGCTATAAAAGCTTCCCCCAGCTACAACGAAAATAAAAAAATAATCCCATCCCATAATAAAAACGTTCCCGTACCCATTATCCCATTCCCAAATGCTTAGAATTTTACTTTTTACCAATACCAACCATTAGGCCTCACGGGGATTCCACAACTATTATAATTAGCCAGTGAATCTAACAACGAAAAGTCTTATTCTCGACATTTTTTCGAGGAAACGTAAAAAATTTTGTTATTTTTTGCACTAAACTTTCAGTAGAAAGCCAATATCAGAAGCCAAATTTATTACATGCTCTCATTAGCTAAATGACTTTGTAAGTTAAATAAACAGTTGTCTAAATATAATTGTATTGAGTAGTATACATTTTTATACCACCTAAAATATTTTTTTACACTATACACCTATGTATTTGGTAATAAAATGTAGAAAAGTTCCACGTGAAACTTACTCACAATGAAACATATTCGAGATATAATTTATTCACCAATAAAAATAAATAAAAAAATGAGGAAATCCCTATATCAAAAAAGATTTTAAAATAAAACATGCCAAATTCTAAAGGAATTTACAAGGGCTCAACAATATTCGAAATGTTCATCAATAAATTTCTGTGTAATAAATATAAAAAGGGCGCTAAAGGTCCTAATAAAATGCAGAAAGATGCAAATACTTGTAAAAATGCTGAATAGAGGGTTGTCTATAGCGGCCAAACATCTACTACTTATAATTATTTCTGAAATAAAATATAAAATGATATTTTATTTTAATAAATTTTAGTACCTTTGTATTAAAAAAAAATTAAAAAAATATTATTTATTATTGGTTGAAACAAGTTATATTTTCATTTTCATATTTTATGTTAAACCTTTGACATAAATGATAAAATTTAAATATGTTCATTAATTAATTAATACGCAGTGGGACTCACATCATCCCATGGGATTCCCATATGGTTGATGTTCTCATCCATTACCTAAAATATTAAGCGAACCTAAATCCCAACCAATCCCATACTATCCCTAGTGGGTCCAAATGGGTCCCGCAAAATTCCCTCCCATTTGCACATCTCTAATTTGTACGGGCGCTGCAAAATACTTTAAAACTTCATAATGAATTAACTAATCTTACTGCTTTTAGTCTCAATGCTAGGCGCTTTATTATGTGGGTAACTTAAAGCTGCCAGAAACTATCTGGACAGATGAGGAAAGCTTTGGAAGGACAAAGTTTGCATCTTATCTTGTCTAAAACAGTCATGAATTTCTTGTTCAATATTCTCGAACTATTTAAATAATAAAAAACAAACCGAATAAATTTCTAACGCTACTAAAATCTATTTTGTTAAATATGACCATTTCATTTCATGTGATTCAAGAATAAAAGTATAAATTTTATAGCGATTACTTTAACTATAAACCCAGGACAGCCGGACACTAACACTATATACGTGAAAAGATGCCAAATAAATTGAATATTTATCCAAGAATTGTCGTATGGAAATAAACAAAATAGGTGCACAGCAGATAAAGGTGCTTGTAGTATGTCAAGATCTAAAAGTTACTTTTTAATAATTTATCAATTGTGTGATGACTTGAAATATATCTTAAATTTTCATAGCCTTACAAAACTGTAATGCTTCATCACCCCTTTTACATTTGACTCCGAATTTTCTATTTCAATAAAATGAAGAAAATTAAAAATTAATGTCTGTTAGAGGCTTCATATCTAAATAACACGCCATATGATAATTGTTTTTTAATATTATTTTATTTATTCACATCAATGCCGAAGAATAATATATCTATTGTAAATGTAGGTCTACATAAATGCAATATTTCAATTTGCAAGGACGCTCGATTTATATATAGAATATATGTATATTTTATACGATAATAAACTGGGTTGATGTAAGATATCTGTAGATGCGGTGCCTGCCGATTTCTATCGCAACTATGTACAGTCTTGCAAGCCTCAGACTGAACGCCATAAAATATCTACATTAAGCATTAGGAGACTAATTTTGTTTTTCGTATAATTTTAAATAGCCAAACTCAGATAAATATGAAGTATGTTCAGTTTGAGGCTTGCGAAACTGTACGTCTTAAGTAAAATTTGTGGAAAAAATTTAATTCAGCTTTTGATGGATTGTGCTCTTATTATTTGATATTTTTAATAGTTAAGACACAATCCGTCAATATCAAACAACACTTTCTTTCATATAATATAGGTACTATCGAGTGTATCTCAAAGAGAAGGATTTCCAGGAACTTCGATTTTTCGAGACCGCGCATAACTGATTTTAGACAATTTAGATGGTTTCGATTGAATGCAAATTTATTGTTTATAACATGGATTAGACTAAAATGTGGTCCTTGTAGGCATAAGAGCTAGGAAGAAGCGGCAAGTACCAATTTTAATGTATGTACTGTGTACTCCCGATTTTCCGAGACATCAGACAGTTCCCGATACTTATTTGACAAAGTGCAATAGGTTAAAAAAAATTCGGATCAAGAATGTAGAAGAATAAAACATAAAAAATTGAATTTTAATTATGGGATTAAAACTTTTATTCACCTTTAAAACAATGTAAGTAAAATAGAACCATTTTAGTGAATATTTGCATAAAACCTAATACTATATAATATATATATAGTATTGGGTGTACAATTTAATTGTCCGAATTTTTAGCGTTCAAAACTGATTTTATTATAACACCCAATAAATACAGAGGTTATTCGAAATATTGCTCTTTTGGGCAATTTTTGAATCCTGCAGCGAAAAAATTTCTGGTCCTTTGAGGCAATCCAATTTACAAGAGAATTTTCCACTTCGGCGAAAGAAGCGAATCGGTGACCGGCTAAATCGTGTTGCATTCGTTGGAACAACCAATAATCCGAAGGAGCCATATCTAGTGAGTTCGGCGGGTGTGGTAAAATATCCCATTTGAGTCTTTCTAGGTGAGTTTTTACAACCCTTGCAACATGCGGCCGAGCGTTATAGTGCAAAAGACTGACTTTGTCATGTCTTTGCTCGTATTGCGGACGTTTTTCTCGTAAAGCGAGACTCAAAAGCACCAATTGTAGTCTATACCGATCCCCTGTAATGTGTTCGCCTAGTTGCAGTAACTCAAAGCAAATGACGCCCTTTTGGTCCCACCAAATAGACAACATTACCTTTGAACCGTGTATATTAGACTTTGTTGTT
>JARJDW010008975.1:0-49192 GCA_030264715.1 Adinopsis sp. GC000173
AGTAGCAGCAGCAGTAGAAGCAGTAGAAGCAGAATTACATCTTATACGATCTAATTGAAAGCTGTAATGAAGAGCATCAGCAGCAGTAGCGACGGCATTTTACACTCCAACTATTTGTACAGACATTTTAACTAGCAGAAGTAATCTTTAATAATAATAGCGCACGTCGGCGGGGGAAAAATGTAGCATCATCTCTCAGGAGAAATACTACGGCGGTGCGCATCGTTCGTCCCCCTTCGTCGTTCTCATCGCGGTTCGAGGTATCGCTCTGCGATTTATTGTCAATAAAATATTTACAATCCACCCGAATCAATGACTATGGTTAAGAGGGAGGAACGTAATAAACCAGACAGGTGAAACATCTCATTAATTATTTATCGAGAAAAAATAGCGGGCGAGAAAATGGTGTAACAATGCAGCAGCACACAACAGCAAACAACGAAAACAACAACAAGACTAACATTATCGAACCGTACTGAAAATATGACAATAAGTGCGCCCGCGAACCGCCGCAAGAATGTGCAATTAAAATTTTAATTTCGGTTTGATTGGATGCAAATGCGTTGAGAATGCCGGCCCTGCATGTTATTAAAACGCCGATCTAATAACACAACATACACATGCACATGTTAGGGACGCGTCCACTCCGGAAATATTAAAGCGGGGGAGCCCTAGCAAAACGTCTGATGCGTCGACGGTGGCGGCAGTGGTAGCAGCAGCCCCGGCGATTTTTTCCAACCTCGCAAATTATACATAATATCAAACCAAATCCCATTATTTATTATTAGCGTACATCCTACATACGTGCGCAAGGATGTTGTCGGGCTTTATAGAAAATTACCGCGAGGGAAACAGAAATCATATAATCACACATCTCCGGGGAAATCATTGCGGGGAGGCGCGGGATTTAAATTTCGCCAGGATTGCGGCGTGCACCACCAGTCAGCCAGCCAGCCAGCCAACGTGCTTACCCGGTACCCTGTACTACAATATCTATATATATAGTTATAAACGAGTATGATATACTATTATAGTACATCTAGTTTAAACAATCATCGATCACGTTATTAATGCGGCGCGTTTTTATTAACCGTCGTGGGAAGATAAATTGTGTAAATGCTGTATAGGGCGGGCGTCTTCATTCCACATGCTAATGTATCGACTAAACATCAGTATCCCGGGGTGAATTATATGTCACAGCGTTGTCACAACAAGTGTCCACCCATCCACTCACAAAAAATGATTTATCGTTTTGTTATTTCGTATATATAATGCGGCGATATATGTGTGGTTAACTATACCCTATATTAGGTATATAGGTATATGTTCGCCGTTCACCCACCACCACCACCACCACCACCATCGTATCGTATAATGGTGAAAAAGTTTGCATGTCTCGGGGAAATAATCAACAATTAAACGACGTCAATTTGGTTTACGATAAGTATTAATAAGCATTGTAAATACGCGATTGTTTCCATAATGAGACACAATTTAACCATATTTGTATTTATGAGCGGGTTGACATTATCACTAGTTGCGTGCGTCGAGTATGTTTACACCCCCAAGCCAATTTTCGTCTAGTTCCATATTTATTTTTTATTTTGCATGTCGCTGGGTATTATTAGCAATTAATACTATGTTTCTGATTAGATAGCGACTATTGAGCGCTAATAAACCGGCGCGCAATATCGCCGGTTGATGTTTTATCTAATAGAAAACAAAGGACGCGACATGAAACTGGATCCGGATAAAGTAAGACGCGCTGGCGGAGTTAATGCACAGCGAGCGGAGTTTCGAATTCAATTCATGAATGGAAATAAAAGCCAATGGTTTGGATACTTCCACTGCCAGCGCGCTCCTTATTCCAAAAAGGCGCGCACACACACCCACACCAACACACACAATACATACACACATTGTCTTCTTCCTTCTCTCCTTTGTGCACTCGCATCGGCGTCGACGGCGTCTTTGCCAAGTGAAACGGACTCTTAACTTCGCGGATCACTCGAATGGATCCAATCTATTTCGCTGCGTCCATAAACTAAAATTATGGAGCGCTCGAGCTTAATATATTAGATGGGATTACTTAGCAGATTTGCTATTTTGCGATGATTGATACAAACGCTTCCAAAAAGAGAAAAAAAAAAACGATTGAGAAGCCACGCCAAGAAATTGGCAGTTCACCGCATTCAAACGCGCAATTAATTACAATTAGCAAATTAACTAACAAATCAATCGCTTAAAAACATAATTTGATAAACTACTTAATTACGACTGGATTTTTCTTTATTAACGTCAAAGTTGTTGCAAGCGAAATTGTTCTTTAAAAATAATTAAATGCAAATTATCTCTTTTCTAAGCTACTAAACANTACAATTAGCAAATTAACTAACAAATCAATCGCTTAAAAACATGATTTGATAAACTACTTAATTACGACTGGATTTTTCTTTATTAACGTCAAAGTTGTTGCAAGCGAAATTGTTCTTTGAAAATAATTAAATGCAAATTATTTCTTCTCTAAGCTACTAAACAGGATAAAAGTGAAGCGAAAATTTTTAAAATAACATAGTTAAAAGCGTGTTTTTTTTATCGTTCTCACCTTTTGTGTAGAAAATTACGAGAACTATATAAAAATCACTACCAATTTAAAAATTCTTACATTGATTTTTAAATGGCAGTACTGAAAGGACGTTGATTATGTTATAAAACTGTTCATCGAAAAAAGTTTAATTCTATTTCTTTGATTTTATAAAATTATTTTTTACAATAATTAATTTACTGATGTTTTACAAGGAATAAACTCAATATTCATCTTTGTTTATCATTTGCGAAATTTAAAAACGATCGAAACGCTTTAAAGGGATGTAGAAATCATTACATACCTATAAATAATTTGAAACTGCCTTGAGCAAAGAAACACTATTGCACTTTTTTGGTTTTTATAGAACATTTTCTAGTTAATTTTCTGATGTTTTTGAAAGAAATTACATTGCTCATCATTGTTGAGACTGAAAATAATAGAAACGTTTTAAAAGGTTGTAAAAATCATTAAATAACTATAAATAATTTGGAATTGCCTTGAGCAAAGAAAGTTTAGCTCTTTTTCTGTTTCTATAGAACATTTTTCAGTTAATCTTATGATGTTTTGTATTTTGAATTCTGTAGACAAAGTAAAAAAAGATCAAAAAGTACAAATAAACCCAATATTCATCTTTGCTTACCATTTTCGAGACTGAAAATGATAGAAACGTCTTCAAAGTTTGTAGAAATCATTATATAACTACAAATAATTGGGAACTGCATTGAAGCAATGAAAATTTAGCCCTTTTTTCGTTTTTATACAACATTTTCTAATTAATTTTTTGATGTTTTTGCGTCGAATTTTGTAGACAACATAAAAAAGATTTTAAAAAATACAAATAAACCCAATATTCATCTTTGCTTACCAATTTCGAACTGAAAATGATAGAAACATTTTAAAGGGAAGTAGAAATCATTACATATACCTATAATTTGGTACTATACCTTGAAGCATTTTTTTACGATTTTCTTGCTGGAAATCCAAGGAACAAAATTGTTTTGCGTAAACAGCAAGTCCTTTTTTCATTTCAACACAATTGCACATTCATTTTTTTAATAACAATGTTGGACAAGGCCGAACCAGACGCACGTTTTGAAGGTGCGCGCAAGTAGGAGAAGAAGAAGAAAAAAAAAGATTTAGTTGTTAGGCGGAATCGTAAAACAGCGGAAGTTCGCTTACCAAGCATAATATTTCAGATAAACGATCTTAATAAAGGATGATTTAGGGAGTCGAATGCATATGCAAAGATCGCACCATCATATAGAAGTACATTTTTTAACGCAAACACGACGTTTTCGTCTTCGAGCAACAATTTTTCTCACACATATTATAGGTATATTACGGGGCGAGTCATGGCACTTGCATCGCTTAATTCATGCATTTCCGCTGGTTTTTCTCATTGGCCGCCGTCGCTTTGTCATCGCGCATAGGAGAGAGAAAAAAATTAATTTAAAAGCTTTGCGCAAATGTGCGGCGAGAGCAAAAAGAGGTTAATTTAAAGCGCTCGCATGTATGCATTCATCTAAAATTCAATTCTTATATTATAAAACACACTCTCGCGCACATTTTACGGCCGAATCGATGCTCGACGCTATATTTTGCTGATTTTTACATTATATTTTTATACAAACATTTTGAAAGCGCGTCCGTCAATCCAACAAAAATAACATATACAGCGAGCGCTATGTTTTTTTACGTCCATTGTGTATGATCTTTCAGCGATGTATAATTTTTTTTCCGCCAAATGTAATGCAATATTCCCGCGCGGCGCATAATTAAACATCGTAAAAAAACTATAATAGTGTTTAAACAAAATGGGGAAAACAACGTGCGCTGTTTTATGCGCTAATTATGTATGGCGCGCGCGCGCTCGCGCTAATAAAAAATTATTATTATTGAATTGTTTTGTGGTTCGTAAAGCGCGCATGTTTCATGTTATATAATATACTCGCGCGCTGAATTTTTTTATCACTCGAAATGAATTCGTGCATTGCATGATTGCGTAACAAGACGCTGGGCGAAATGGGGGAAATATGGTAAACGATAACATTACACACATATTTTGCGTTTCGAATGCACCGCCCGCTTGATAAATCGTTTTATGGCCGGGAAATACATAACGCTAATTAACTATCGCGGACGACTAAACGCAACATAACACAGCCGATGTGATTTGCCGGCTGAAAAATGATGACAATTTTGCTTTATTAATGGCGGAAAAATTGCAAGCGACGTGGCCGGTTAAAATTGTACGGGTTGGCGGTAATGAGGGAAATCGTGGAAATTGGTTGTTTTGTTTTTTAATAAACACGACTCTGTGTTTGCGTTGATAAAGTGCAGTTTTTTCAGCAGGGTAATGACGCTGAAATATCGTTAGATTGTATTAAGCTTGCACATTGCGCGTGAAATTCTTTATCAATTCACGCAAATTTCAGCGATTTTGCACCAAAAAGGCGATCAAGTTATGTGCACAAAATTGGAAAATTTGAGGAAAATTTTTACAGAAATCCAATTTGCCATGTTGAATTGCCTTCATTACTTCAATCGGTTATGCACACAAATATAAAATATTTTATTTTACTGTAAACATGAAATTATTATATTTTACAATTTTATCGCCCATTAAATTTATTACGAATTTGTCAACAGTTTTATTAATTTAGACTACAAACAATATTTTAAAATTTTTCATATAGATAAATTTATTATAAAGCATTAAATTTGTGTTCGCAAAATTATTATATTTTCTACTTCAGCTTTCAAATATAATAAAAGTCGTCGGGATCAGAACAAATTTATTATCTTCACTCACAAACTATATCAGAATATGAGTAATACAAAATTTTGTGCATTATTTTTATGTCATATTATCATTTTTGAGGAAATAGCTTAATTTTTTATGATTTTGATGATTGCTCTTTCATTTGAATTCTGGCAAATGTCCAATAAAATAATTATAGGCAATGTTCATAACATCTTTACTGTAAAAAAAGGAAAGTTTTGTAACTTATTTCTTTCATACACCTTTCAAGTCACTAGATACGATGAGTTATACCTATCATAATAATGCAAAAGTGTTGGTATTCTATTTTTATGCACGAAATATCAAACGAAAATATAAAAACTATTAAATTAAATAACTTTTTTTCAAAACCTGTTTATTTTTTTGATGCTAGCTTTGGTATTTTAAGCCTGAAAAACTAAATGTTTAATAAAAAAAAAGAATCAGATTTCTAACAATGTTGCTAGGTAGCTGTCCAACATTTTTATCCTAAAAAAGTGGAAAGGTTGAACTGACTCGTGAGTATTCTAGTGGAAACTGAAATTTATTTTTTCCATTTATCCTTTGAGCCAACGAAGAGGTACTATAGCTATCAAAATAATACAAAAAACTGTAATTTTTTTGCATTTTCATCTTCAATTTGCTAATATTGAATGCAGCTTATTTGATGTACAGAATTTTTATGGTTTTTGTGACTATTTCTTTATTTAAATCCTGAAAATGGATTAAAAATGTTAGGTAATCAGATTTTTAGCATTATTCATACCAGATCAACATTATTTACCCTATAAAAGGAAAAATCTTGAACAATTTTGATTATTTTTGTGGAAGCTGACATTTTCTAAAAATTTATTTCGTCGGTTCACCGTTTCGATCAATAAATATGAAAATTTTTGGTAGAAGGCACGAAATTGGCAAAAAAGAATGAATGAACAATAAATTTCGAACGCGTATTGATAACGACAAATTGTTAATCTTGGCACAATGCAACAACATCGTCTCGAAAAACGCGCGTCGATCCTCCAATATAGCGATTTGTGATTTTTATGACTGTTTTTTGATTTTAATCCTGAAAACTGATAAAAAATCTGACTTTTCAATTAGATAATCAGATTTTTGATAGTGTTTATAGCAAGTCAACATTTGTTAAGAGGGGAAATGTTAACAATTTTGAATATTTTTGTGGAAACTGACGTTCTCTAAAAATTTATTTCTTCTGTTCACCTTTTCCGATCAATAAATATGAAAATTTTTGGTAGAAAGCACGAAATTGGCAAAAAAGAATGAATGAACAATAAATTTCGAACGCGTATTGATAACGACAAATTGTTAATCTTGGCACAATGCAACAACGGCGTCTCGAAAAACGCGCGCGTTGATCCAATAAAGCGACGTTGCTGCGATGTCGAAGAAGAAGCGCACACCCAGCCACCCGCCCGCTTCTTGTTGTTTTTCGCCTCTCGGTAGAAAGCGCTGGTGAAATTTATGTGTTTATCGCGCATCTAATATGCAAACTAATAAAAATCTTATTTGATATCGCAGACGGTAGCCGGGCGAATTTACACAAACCGGATCTGAATCTAATTGGCGCATTTTTATTTATATGCGCCCTCTTCTCGAACGCTATTATATATTATTTCACATATTTTTTGCCCAACGTTGTTGTTTTGTTGTTCGCCGTCGGATGATAATAACGTACGGGAAACGGTCGCGTGCGAACGTTTCGATCCCACGCTCGGGGAAGTGTGTCACTTTGATGGACGGCTGTCGTATCAACATCGCATCGTGGCTTTAACATTTTCAGTCGGCGAATAAGAAGTTAGAAGCAAGCAAGTAGAAGAAGAAGAAAAAAACGAACGCGCTGCACGTTCACCAATTCGTTTAATTTATTTAACTGATTTATGCCGTTTGCGTAACCGAAACGTAATAAACTTATTGAATTCGCGAGCATAAACGCAATTTATTCGGGACTGTGCGATGGATGGCATTTGCAATGCATATCTCCTGCTCCTTGGAAATTTTCTGCCCCTTTTTGCATCCGCCGCCGAAAAAAGCATGTAGATATGTATATCTTTTTACGACCACAACACGTACAAACATATAATTTATGATTCTATTTACATACGCAAACCATATTTAGGTTTTCCAGCAATAAAATATCGTTTTTTTCCATTCGGACGCATAAATAAAATTCGTATACTACACTACATATAAATAAATTCTCTCCTAGGTATAAATTTTGATGCGTTGCGTTGCGTTGCGTAATTAGCGTACGCTCGCAGATTAAAACAAATTGTTAAAATTCGGCTGGGCGCAAATTGTTTGCGTGGGACGCGCCATGCATCAAACATAAAAATACACTAAATTTCATTTATTTAAATATACCATTTATTGTATATGTATTCGTATTGTATTGTATGAGGAGGAGGGTGAATTATACACCGCACATATTGCATAATATGTGGTTCCCATGGCGGTCGCCTAATGGCGCTGCCCGCCCAAAATAAAAACGTCGACCATCGACGGCGGTAGCGGCACCCCGCCAACGACACGCCACAAAACCACAATTAATAATCTTTTTCTCTCTGCTTGTTTACAGATCATGTGCGAGAGTTCTCCTGCGGAATGATGTACTATCGGACGTTCCATCTCGATCCGCGAAAGGATGCCTTATACGTCGGTGCAATGTAAGTACACAAATTGTTAATTGCCAACCATGGAAGCTACACGCTTTTTGCGGACTTTTATGTGTCCAGCAGCAGTGCTACTGAAAGGAGTGCATTTGAAAAGCGAATGGCTTTGAGATCGGGTTTTTTCTTCCCTTGAAAATTGCATGTACCTACTACACTCGTTGGCAAATTAATGTGGTTCGTTCGAAAAAATTTTGAAGAATAATTTGCGAGGGTATTATTCCTTTATGCGCAGTATATCTTGAGCTCAAGTTACCATTAGAAACGTTAATGAAGCAACAAACATTGTTTAGTCTCGACTCTTTTCTTATTTGAAAGTGCATTCTGAATGACCACTCACAGCATATCGTCGTTGATAGTAGGGATTTTACCCATTTCTTGAAATTATTGAAGTCGTCCAGAGAGAGAATGCTCGACGTACAACATATGGATTTTGTGTGAATGTTATTAATAATTTTTCACTCGTATAAACATCAAAATGTTTAATAAGAGAATTAGGCAATGTTCATAATAGTACAATATTTTTACTCTAAAAAAAAGGGAATGTCTTGTAAGTTATAGTGGACACTGAAACTTTTTGACATCTTGTTACCTTATAAGTTGCTAAATACGATAAGGCTATCATAATAAGGCAAAAATGTCTTTTTTCCATTTTTATGCATAAAATATCGAAAAAAAAATATAAATTATTAAATTAAATAACTTTTTTATAAAGCCTGTTTATTTTTTTGATGATAGCTTCTCTATTTTAAGCCTGAAATTTTATCCATTTCTTAAAATTATTGAATGCCCGGCGTACAATATATGGATTCTGCGTGTGAATGTTATTAATATTCTTTTCACTCGTATGAACATCAAAATAAACGTTCAAATATGAATGATATGAATAGCAATAATCGTTATTGTTTTATTAACATTTTGAATATTATCAGCCTCATTGAAAGGTATTTTAAAAACAAACAGTTCACAAAATGCATATAAAAAAGCCGGAATAAAATTGTTACATAGTGTTGTTAAACGTAAATGATACGCTTACCATATTTGTTGAAATGTCGCGCATTCTAGTTAATTAGCTACATTAAATTTTATACAATTGGAATAAATTAAAGCAAATAGAGAAAAAAGGCGTTGATTTTGTTGCGGATGCTTGCTTTATTTACGACGGCCATAAAATTTGAACTTAAAACGTAAAATATTGGACAAAGCGAGAGACGGACGCAAATCCTAAAGCTTTCTACATGTACGGCCTCTTTGAATTGCCATAATATGAATCCACCTAATAATGGCTTTGATTCCAAGACGTATATCTCGTTCAACAAACTAGAGTAGGTGTACTCTGTATGTGTTGGTTCGTTGCATAATTAACAAATGCGCATATTAGAAACATTATTATTACGTCTAATTCAAACAGGAGTAATCATTTTTGATTAAACTAATAATAAATTAATGGAAGGTGCATTAATATTTTTGCGCTGAACGTGCAATTATTGCCAATTAAAAGGAGAGACGTCGAAACATTACGTAATAAGAAAAGTTTTTAACTACAGCATCTAGATTTGTTAAGAAAATCTTACGAACTTGCGAATCTAGTTAATTATTTTCGATTCTTAGACGTACCACATTTAAATTGGAATGTTTCGTAATAGCTATTGCTATTTTAGTAGTGTACTTAAATTAAATATCTAGCTATTGGTTTTTAAACGTTTAAAATAGCTGTTCGTTGAACTAATAATTGCTAATTGATTATTGATTGATATTAATTGTTGATTACATCAATGTTATCAGTTACAAATACAAAATACGTAAAATTTATGTAATAAAACGATAAATTGGAATTTGTTTATAAAATTTTATGTACTTATGAATTTAGATAATGTTATCGATTCTAAGACTCATCGTTTCTATAGTGTACTAATCGCTTATCTAAATAAAAGCGCTCTAATGTTACTGATGTATATTAAAGATTTCCAGTAAAAAAAATACTTTTAGCGAGTATTAGTTTTTATCATATAATGAAAGTATGTTCAAACTACGACATATCGCTATTTTCGAGCAGTATAGAACTGTTTTATAAATGACTATTTTATTTTATTGCCTTTTTAAAAAATTGAATAATCTTTTAAATTGTAACAGCGACTTTCGCTTCTATTGGTTTATATTTGTCGCATCATATTTTCAAAAAATGTATAATGAAATATAAGTGCTCATAAGAAAATGTCGAGGATGTAACACTTGTTTTATATTGTTTTTACACTTACCACTACTTCAAAAAATGTCTTCTTTTTTTTAGAATTATGACACCTTTTTTAATTAAGACAACGAAATAATTGAAGCCATAAATTTTTGCATAGTTTTTCAAAAGTGTTTCAATAACATTTCATTTGATTCCGACCTAATTCTCTTTTCAAAATATTTACTACCCCTATGTCGCTGCCAACTAACGCGGATAATATGTTTTTCAATAATGGTACTTCACAATCATGTTGGTAAAGCATGGCTAGAGCTATAGTCACTTCAATGTCAACAAGTTATAGATGTGTTACTTTAAAACAACTTAGCATAATGTAATTACGATTACAAACCATCACAAATGTTCAGTTGCGCTTTGATTTCTATTCATTGCTTCATAACATCTTTTTGAAGCAGGTAAGCAATATTGTTTGTTTTGTTATATTGACTAATGCATAGTTGAATTTTCATTCTGCGTTGATATTAATACTTCAGGCTAAATGAAACAAATTATTGTTTTTAATTCAAATATTTTGTTTCAATATAGTTTGTAGCTACAATAGCTACAATATAAATTAATTTGGTATCATCGATTCAGAGATGCACCTCCTTTAAACCAACTTAATCACAAATCGCAAATGTTCAATTGATTTCCAGTCATTCTTAAAAAGCGTTGACAATAATTTTTGCTGAGCTGATTCCGAATATGTTGATGTTATCAATTTACAGTATTTTCTTTCATACTTTTTTTTAATATGTTCTTAAAAAACTATAGTTATGATACATATGTACTTACGAATTTATTCTGTCATCCATTTATAGGTGCAGCTCGTTTAAATCAATTAAGTATGATGTCATCACAAACCATCGCAAATATTCAATTAATTTCCTGTCCCCAATATCGATATATTTTTAAAACACCTTGATTTTGTTTTTGCTCAATTTTTAACTTAGTTTATTCCGAATATTCCCTGTGATGTTAATTTTATGAACTGAATATAAAACACTTTTTTTGTTGAAACATTTTTTTGAATAACCTAAATAATCATTTTCTTTAAAAAACGATAGCTACAGTAGGTAGGTACTTACGAATTTATTCTATGTCATCGATTCATAGATGCAGCTCGTTTAAACCAACTTAGTATGATGTAATCACAAAGCATCATAAAAGCACCCCATTGTTGCTAATATATATTCAAAATTTCCTCGAGAAAAACACGTTTTGTTGGAAAATATTAATTTTTTTGTTCGGGTTGAAGGTAGTTGTTCGCTAAACTAATACAAAATACACTTTCTTGTTGCGACATGATATTCTTAGTTAACAAGATGAAAAAACATGTATCGAATAAAATCACTTTTTAAGCTGTGTATTTAATGTAAACGATTCCAAGATTCACAGTACGTTTATTTTGAAAGCAATTTAGCGTTAAATTAATCGAAAATTGATTCGTGTTCATTGCAAAAAAGGCATATCAATCAAAATATTTATACGACGCGTTCATTTTTCGCTGTTCTTCAACTATGTATTTAGAGCGGAGTTGTTACACGATTACGTAATGCATTAAGTTATCTAGTTAATGATAGATACCAAGACGCATCTCATTTAAACTTAACCTACTGTGATCTAATCACGTACCAACAACACAAAAGCGCCCTACTATTACAACAATGCATTCAAAACGTTTCACGCGCGGATCACGTTTTATGATTCTCAGAAACGATTTTCAGCGCGCAATTTTTGCGCCAAACTAGTAGAAAATTGATTAAAACGTTAAGCGATGCATCCACCACGTTGACATTTATCATTTAGCGTCGCGCTGCGATTAATTCCCCAACGCCATAATCAATCATCTTTTTTTTCTGCTGTGCGCCGAACGAACGATCATTATCAAATCGCCGATTAGCCGCGCTTTTCACCATCGCGCGCCTTTGTCTCGACGCTGGCGAGGTGTGAAATCGTGAGGGCAGCGCATTGTTTCCTCCCGGCGTGTGTGCCTCTGTGTGTGTGCATTGTGCGTTCGCAGGCACCCCTTTTTCTCTATTTGCACTTGAGACTAGACTGTCGAAATCAGCGCCGTAAATAACGTAACGTGGCCATGTGCGAGTGCATGAATGCGCCCGCTGATTTATCGCATATAAATATATTTGCGTTGTGCTGCTGCTGCTCCGCTTTTTATTTTATTTTTTTCTCGGCCTACCGAGAGGATGCTCGATGCTAATTCACCTCATAGACAATGCAAACAATTTCCTGGCAAAGGGGGAGGTAGAAAATGTTTATTTCAGCTTAGTTGACCCGCAAATTATCATCATCATCCCCCAAAACGTATCAATTATTTACCGTTGCAAGACGATGAATTCCACCGGTGATAAATCGATGCTCTTCCCGGCAAAGCGCACACTATTAAAAAGTAAATAAGCAACAGTTATCATTTTATTGTGAGCGTCTGTTGTCTCAAACAGCAATAAAACTCTCGTAAAATCAATCATTTTTATGCCGTCGCTTTTTATACACATACGTTTCGTTGTGTGTTTTCGAAATCACGATAAGATCGGCGTCGTGTTTTGAAATTCATACGGCTTTTCGTGCTGCCGGCCCGAAAAAAATATTAATTAGATGTTGCGCGTGCGCGCTGCCTTCGTGGATTATTATAAACGATGACCTAATGATAAAGCACGTTTTCATGTTATTAAAAAAAATTGTGTGTATGTAAATGATTGATGACTGATGATAGTGTCGATAGCGCGCTGTGCGAAGGAATCACGGTGGAAAAATCTAGCAATTTTATTAATTTTTTAAGCTGTTGGTGTATAGTAATCCCTCCATTTACGCGAATTAATACGATCACGCTGCGGCAATATTGATGTGGTAGTGAAAGACGCTACACTAACATTTAAAAATTCTGTATAGGGGAAAGTTGGGTAATGGCTACCGCCGGGTAATGCCGCAACCTGGTCTATCTTAAAAATTATTAAGTGTAGAGATCAGAGAAACGGATCAGTACCTTGCAAACATTGTGGAAGCTAACATACTGCAAAATGATGACAGTTCCTCAATAAATAAATTAGCAGCCCTTACATATCATGTTATATACCTATGTATTATATAATAATTATTTCTAGATCTGATAATATATATACAAAGAGGAATTATGCAGTGCATAGCTGAATATTATAAAATATAATTTGCACTAGATTGCCCTTCACATTTTCTTGAAATAAAATTTGCCCAACGGGGTAATGACACTCAAGTTTAATTTGACATGAATTTGGAAAAGGCAACGAATGATGGTTTAAATATGAATTGTGTTTCTGATGGTCCATATAGAATGCAGTTTATGGGGTATCTCTGATAATTACAAATGTGATTTTTGTATATTTAACGACAAATTTACAATATGTAGCTTTTTTACATTAGTTGCATTTTATTCTTTATTTGTTATTTATGAACAATTACCGATTATTCTTAGAGGTCCGGAATTTTCCTATTCTCCCATAATATTACCAAAACATGTGCGATAAGGAAAATCGGTTATTATTTGACAGAAAGTCAATGTACAATACAAGACACATTTTTGTGTTATATCTCCCTATAAGTAAACTGATGACTGATGATAGTGTTATATAGTAATTACCATTAAAATGGTAATGCAAGACGTTACATCAACATTTGGAAAACCTGTATAAAATAATCCTAATCGCTTATTATTTGACAGAAAGTCAATGTACTTTTTACCTATACAAATTTTTTATGTTATATTTCTCTATAAGTACACCAGCGATGACATGATATGATTTCGAAATGAAAGGTTGTGTGTTCGAAACATTTGTTTTCTATGTTTTTCCAGAGGAAGCTAGACATTTCTCCCTATTTCAAATACATAGTATGTAGCTAATAGTAGGTTTCGATTTTAAGATAATTGATATCTAGGTATATAAACCTATCTAAACATGTTTGGTTTATGTTAATGCTTTTTTGAGAAACACTAAAGATTGGCATCTTGTATCGCAATCTTTTAGATTCTAGATTTAATGTTTTTTTTCTTGATAGAAAATTGCCCATAAATCGCTCAAAATGCGCTGTTAAATATGGAACGATTTTTTTTGCTATTTTAAGAGTTTTTATGTGATTTTTGATGCGGTTGTATTTAAGATTGATTAAAGCATCAAATGAATAAAGTAAAAACGCAATAAAAATTTGAAAGTAATGAACAGTTAGTTAGCGATAAAATAAACGCATTTTTTTGTAGATTGTTTCAATTTTTGACAAATCTTTGCTATTTTAACACATCCATTTGCCGCTATTTTATAAAGCAATGTTTTTTTTCTAACGCTATTGATTAGGATTACGTCGATAAGTTAATTATAATAAATACTGACAAAATTATATCGAAAATATTGTTAAGTTACAAAATTATCGTTTCTTTGCATGTTTTTAAAGGTATTTCTATCAAATCTTTACTAGTTTTACCATTTTGATTTGCTGCTATTAAAAAAAATCCATTTTCTAAAATTTTTGCAGACCTTAATTTTAATTTTTAACAAATTTTATTGGAAAAACCAATATTGCCACATTTGCAAAATGTCTGTTGTTGAAAATAACACAAATCGAAGCAAATTTGAGTAAACAAAATTAACACCAATTAACCTCATCATAAATTTCAAACTTGGCAAAAAAAATTGTATAAATTCGTATAAAATGATAATTTTCATAGAAATTTTCAACAGATTTATATATCTAGAATTTTATGCGCCGCTAATTCTCTTAAAACGAAACTTTATAATTAAAACGACACGATACAATTTTGCGAAAATTCTTAACATTTTCTTGAACAATGCATTTTTCTCTCTCTGGATTGGTCTGCATAAAACTAAATAAAATCACTTAGGTACAACGTGTATTTTTTTTGTTACATAATATCTTTGAAAGTAAACGAAGGCGAATGAGATTGCATTTACAAGAAAACGATAAACACTTCCAACATCTCTTGTAAATAAAATTTCTATAATTGAAAAATGTTGTACTCACATAATTTACTCGAAATTATGTTATCAATTTCACATTCGAATTGGAACTACTAAAATCTCAACAGTGCAAGAATAGTACAATAATAAATTTATCTTTATGGAAATGAATTTTTCGGTTGATTTTAAGTAGTTTTAAATGATGTGATTTAGCGCCGACTGATTCTGGCAGCAGTAACCGAATGATAAGATTATACATGATTATGATATTCGACGATGAATACTGTTCTTCATGAAGAAGAGCGCAGCTGTTTTCTGGAATTTAATGAAATCATTTCTATAATAGGCGGTATAGTGTTGAAACATCTTCCCTCTAGTAGTATACGCGTAGAATTTATGAATCAATCATTTTTTAATTTAGCAATTATGAGTTTCGTAGGATGATCTACACGCGGATAACGGCGGCCATAATCTTAAATATAAAATTTTACAGCTTAATTGGGAATTTTTCTCGGGGTGAGCTCTCTTCCGAGAATGTGCAAAGTTGGATGATGTGCGTGGCGTGTCGGTCATTGTATAGATTGAAACTATAAACTCTCGAAATTGCGCGATATAACTTACGACTTCCTTTTAAAACTCTCCCGGCAGTTAAATTCGGACCGTTTCACCGCGATTATAAAAGTAAATTAATGGCTATTAAATCCAGTCGCTATGACTACCTAATCAAAACAAAGCCGACGCTTGCGAACATGCAAGCCACAGAATATTTATATTAATAAGCTCGTCGTCGTCGTGCAATGCAATTGTAGCCGAAATTCGCGATTTGTCCCCTGCTTGCTTTTTTTTGTTGTTGTTTATTCCATTTGGCGCGCGCGACATTTGCATTTAGGTACATACATACATGCGGACGCTGCCAAAAAAAATGCACCGAGCGTCGAATAGAATGCAAACATTAACACAATCAATGTGCTCGGGCGGTAATTATACGTATAAAAGCGCGCAGCTCGAAAAATTGCATGTTCATGTACGTACACATTAAAATAATTTTGCATTTGAACTACTAAACAACAACTATCGTAGTAGAAACAACGATAACGAGCTGTAGAATAAAAAAAAACCGGTCGTAATCGTTTCGAAGGGCGCGCGCGCGCTAGGGAAATTATTTACATTTCCCATTTTCATAATAAGCTAATCGTCGACCATTATTTATTAATTATACAAACGTATAAAAAAACGCCGACGGGCGGCGCGCGGGGGCTGCATATCTACTTTGTTTGCTAGCAATCATGTATATATGTATTTAAAAAGGGGGAAACCGAGTGGATGTTTTGACAATGCGTCACACTTGTAATCACGCACACACAGTCGAAACTACAACAGAAAAAATGATTTTATTTCTACAAGACGTAATTGTGGGCGTTTTTGCCGCGGTCGGTAACAGGGGGACCCCGATTTTATTTTATAAACATCATCATCCCCACATATGAATAAATGGAAAATGTCTTCGCCAGATGCATGCCACCGTATGTATGCGGTATATATACATAAATTAGGATTAGTGAAAAAAAGTGCATCCTTGAGACGCGCAGCTGGTTGCGGCTCGGCGTTTAATTGAACGCCGAAGAATCGATGCTTGTACTGTTTCACTATACCATATATATATCGAGAACGTATTTTATTTGCGCGCGCTATCGAGACCACCTTCCTTTCAAATTTCCGGCCGAAATGTTAATGGCCAATAATACTCGATAATGGATAGATACACTTAGATTTACCACGAAAGCCCGATAAATAATTTAACGCCCTCGAAATAAAACTAATAGGTGATTAAAGCGGCTTGCCAATGCGTCATATACTATACGCGCGCAAACGCCCGCAATTTTTCTCGACTTCGACGCGCGGGGTAATTATAACGTTTTCCGCGTAATTACACGCTTTGTATACGCTTTTTTATGGAAATGAGTCGACGCTATTACTACCAGCGTTCGATGAATTATTTAAAAATTGCGCTCGTAGAACTATTTTTCCAGCATTAAAAAATTACGACGACGACGAAAAAAAAAACTTTTCACTTGTGTTTCAGTCACACGACGATGACGGCGCCGGGCGAAAAAAACTTTGTTGTTGTTTGGTTTTTTTTTGCCGAGCGTTGTGTACATAGTTAGTAACATTGCACGCATGTTACTAAAAACCTCGACCGGGGAAAAACAACAACAGCAGCAACAACAACGACGACGACGGTGGCGGGTTGGTGGAAAAGTTTTTCGTGTTTCGTGCGCGCCGCGCCGCCCGCTCGTCTATGTGTATATGTATGTGATTCTCAATCACGCCAACCTGAACGAACGTCGGTGCATAGGTACTCGAGGACGACGCTCGACCCGCTGCTAATTAACATGATAATGAGCGCGTATCCATCAATTAGGCCCGACGTTTGCCAAATTTTGTTGGGCAGGGAGGATGGTACTTTGTGGAAGGCTAACAAGTCCGCTCCTCTCAGGGAATCCTGTTAATTATCCATCTAGTGATCGTGGAATTTTCTATGTTTTGATAAAGTTGGGAAAGAGTTGCTTAAATGCATGCGAAACTCTTAATTAACGAAAGTCGTCTTTGGAGACGTCTTTTTCTTAATTTAAGAACGATTTTCTCCAAGTTTTACTGTTGCATGGGCGAATATTTAACGCTCTAACGAAATAACGAAAGATTGCATGAAAATTTATTTACAAACGCAGAAAATCGCTTAATGTCTCTCTGCCTTTGTTATTTTTGTTAATAAAAAGACCAAAATAACTGGAAAATTCGTCTCACATCATCATCAGGAAACCCTTTTGCTTACTGTAAGAAATTTACTTGAAATGCTTGCTTAAAAACTAATCGAACGTAGACGCTACAAATAGCTCAATGTGATTAATGTCAATAATGCAACTAATGCAATGCGAAAGTTTAGTATCGACTTTGTTTTCCCTTAGCAAGTAAATATATAGCATCGAACATTGCGAGGTTTATGCGATTTTAAGTACGTACCTATACGCTACTTTGTAGGGGAAATGCATCAAAGAACGAAATATAAACAAATGATAAGAAGTCGATTATCTTTGATAAATATTCAAATAGAATAGAACGTCGAGTAGGTTTTTTTAAACATCATTTTTTAAAATGATGAGTTTGCGACGTGTGCCGCAATATACATACTTATACTCGTATATATAGTATGTAGTTCTTTGTTGTTTTTGTGTACTTAACGGTGGCCTAAGGGTTCGCTGATTGCACGCGTTTCAAGTTACCAATTACTCATGCAGCACGACGATAATATAATTAACGTCATTACCTACAATGCGTTTTTACATCGGACGAAATGTATAAATAATGCTAGAGCTAGATGCTGATTTTTTTGTACTCGTTTAATAAGTGCGCGCGCGCGCGTCCGCTCGACGATTAATATTAAATTAGACGCCGCCCCCGAATAAAAACAAGCGTGTAATTAGAAATTAAAAAGCAATAATCATTAATGCGCCCGTTTAATTATTCAAAATGATAGCGATGGCGATGTGGCGCGGTGGTGTGTGCTGCTAGTTGAAATTGTCGTCCCAATGGCTGTCTAACGTGGTTAAATTAAGCGCGCCGACTTCAAAGGTGCGAACGCTGGTGCCTGTCAAAGGCAAGACGACATGAATTCGCCTTGCCGATACCTTCCATACTCTTACACACACCCACACACACACGTATACACATACATACACCAGCACACAACCAACCATTTCGCAATCCAGTCACGATATCGTTCCGGTAAGCAACAATGGCTCCAGAGACAACAGAACTAATTGCATTGGGTCTGCATGTCCCTTTCCACATACAAAACAACAGGAACAACAGCGCGAACTTCGGCCAGGGTGGAAAAAAACTTTCTGCTTATTGTGTAGTTTCACCTAAAGCCTATAATAACTAAGGTATTAGTCTTAGACGCGCAGTCGTCCGAATTGTATTATTAAAGTCCCGGCAAGCCGGAATAAAAATTAATTGTTAATTGTTGCGCTTGTTGAAACAATCCGGGCGCAATTGAGAAAAAACCCCGTAGTTTGGGATTAAATTAAATTTCACGAGGCAGCCTCGTCCCCATCGTCCACAATTACCGATATTAAATCCAGCGAAAGATGGCATAATATTAACATTTCGTGCTGCTCTTGGCATTTTTTACGAGAAGGGCGCAACTAATGGCATATCGCTAATTATAGCAATTTAAAGGTCAGTTAAACGTGGATTGTGCGACGCGGAGAGAAATACGCTGCGTAAAAATTCGCTCGTAAGCTTAATTAAAAATACGGATCGCGCACGTCGCCGTCCTCCTCATCGTTCTCATCGTCGTGCAACTCCTCTGTGTTGTGACTCATTAATGACAGTTGCTATTTTTCGTCGGTGGCGCGCACCAAATTAGAATACATTCATTGCGTAATATGACATCGCAGAAAATCAGGCTTTATTCTTCGCTACAGCACAGTACACTCAATAATATAATCTTATTAAATGAGGCTGGTTTGCTGATTTAGATATATAAATTGAATGAATGAGTGAGTGAGCGAGCTAGCGAGTGAGCGAAATGGGGGGGCGCGCCACCCCTGCAACTATTCATACACGCTTTTTAATTAAAAAAGGTCGACGCTGCATTAGACTATTGTATCTATGCGCGCTATATACTTAGCGCGCGCGCAAAAATTTTCACTGGATTACAATAAATCATTAAAACAAACGTCTACGTCGCTACCGCTGCTACTTTTTCGAGCCGAGAGACAAATGACCCCTTACATCCTGTGTGTCTATGCGCCCCTTACATTTATTTTTACAGATGTCTCAGCGACCATCACACACAAACAGAGAAAAAACAGTGGATCTGTGCCACCCCTAAACGAGCATGTCCTTAGCGATGATTTACCAGCCCTATGCGAAAAATAACAATAACCGTTGCAGCGCTAATCGAGCGTTGAAAGTGACCGCGCTACGATTTAAGGCGCACGGCCGCAGAGAAAACTCGCTCCGACCGAGCGGCCAGCGGGCAATCTACAATTTTTCGGACACGAAATAAAACATATTATTTATGTTTGAAACGACAATTCGGACAAACGAGCCCATGTTCACTCTTTTGAGGAAAATTTGAACGACTATTTTTATTGAATCTAATTTCACGTGTGTTTTATTATAATCAAACCTAAAGCTCCACTTTACATGGAAAATGGTACACTTAGCTTGGACATATATGAGCCAAAATGAATACTTGATTAAAATGTCGGTAATTGCTAAGTTTTTTCTTATTATTTTTTTTTCGTAAAAGTACTTTTTATTTAAGTAATTATTAGTTGTGCATATGAATGACAATTGGAATTATAGATTCATGGTAAATCCATGTGGAAATTGTATTCTCATATAACTTAAATGCCTTTATTTCAGAAAAGAATTACAAATTATGATATCGTATTTAAACCAAGCTTCCCTTTTAATTGAAAAATGGTTAATATCCTTAATTTGGACATAAAGAAAATTTGTTTATGGATCCAGGAGTTTCCATTCCCGATTCTCGATTTTTTGATATTTTTACTTCGGTAAAATTAAATTGGGGAGTATTATTTGAAGATATTTCATTTCATAAAACATCTGTATTGAAACATCATCAGATGTTCCTAATCCTGATTCGAGATTTGCACAAGCAAATTCCTAAGATCTAGAAAAGTAAACGTAATTCTATCTCCTAGATTCATACAGAAATATTAGGTTTGTTTTTTATTCCAAAATGTTCATGAACATGCACAATTTGTGCAGTTTGTCTGTTTTTTATTCCCCATGCACACAAATTTGACAGCTTTGACAGTTTGCACCGTGTTCTTTATTCCCCTCGTTTTTGCAAAGTTCAGCTATGTTC
This sequence comes from Adinopsis sp. GC000173, assembly GCA_030264715.1. Classification (NCBI taxonomy): domain Eukaryota; kingdom Metazoa; phylum Arthropoda; class Insecta; order Coleoptera; family Staphylinidae; genus Adinopsis; species Adinopsis sp. GC000173. Next base: position 21,156 of record JARJDW010008975.1, read on the forward strand.
ATGAACATTGTGCACACATTCGAGAATAGGTGCAGCTTTTTACACATGTGCAGTATCTGTCATTTGAATGGTTGCCAAATTTAAGATTGTCTATGCATTGCTGTTCTATATCATTTATATATTCTGTGAACAAGTGTCAACTATCACAGCGCCACACTGCACCAACGGCACATAGAGGAAACATGTTCATGCACATAAGTTCATGTGCATGAACATATGTTCATGTTCAGTGGAATAAAAAACAAACCTATTATTTGCACATAATTTCAATGCCATACGGAATAAAGTAATATGGAAAAGCTTATTAATTACTGCAATTTACTGCGCTTAGTATACCAGAGTACAATGTATGTCCAAATCCAGTATATTATTTTCCATGTAAAATGGAACCTTTGGTAGTTTGGCTATTACAATGATTTGTAGTGTTTTTTTTCTAGAATAGGGAGAATTATCTGAACAAATCATTATATGACACTAGAACTACTACTATACCGGGAAAATAGTACACTTAACTTGGAGATATGAATCCTAATGGATATTACTTAAAGATTGCAGTAGGTTGTACCTAAAAATAGTTGCGTATTTGGACATAAATATAAAATTATGATGGGCTCATGCAGAAATTTTATTTCCACACAACTGCAATGTCTCTATTTGAAAGAAGAAAAAAGCCAACAAAACAATATCTTTGTCAGTTTATATTTTGGAGTTGAGTGACACGATATTGCTTCATATATTTGTGATGCGACTGGCACGACTCGGTCCACGATGAGACGCTATCTACCTACAGAACGACGCATCGTTTTTCCGTGCGACTAAACGCACGCGTGTGATCGATGCGAGCGACTGACAGCGGGCTTCGGCATTCATAATTTTGCGTGCGTGTGCAACGTGCCGTGAAGGATTAGGGAATGTGCGGTGGTGCATGGTGCGTGAATACGCTACGTTTCCCAGCCTGGTGAATAATGTATGCACCAGCTAAGAAAACAATTTCGTACAATTGCAAAAATGTCGCAATGTGGTTATACGCAACTATCTCCTAGCTGATTAATTGTATTTCGGCCGGACGAAAGTGTGTGTGTGAACATGGTTGGGGGGTAATTAATACCAGTATGATGAGCTGATAAGTCCTGCGGCTCAGCGCGCTCCGGCGCCAAATTAGCTAGGGTTATAACATTATCTAGGAGGCACTCGAGCGAAAATCATGTGATTACTACCCATACAGATTGATAACATCGCCGCTGCGATGCCATAACATTTTAATAAATCCCAACAGTGCGCGCGCGAGCAGACGTAAAAATCTAATTTTATTAAGTGGCTTGATAAATAATTTTGGACGTCAACAAACTGCTGGCTGGGAATGGAGAGCAGACGACTGTCTATACACATACAAAACATAGTGCACATGTTTTATTATTATTTGGATTAGATGTTTTTAAGGGGGCGCGCGCTCGGAAATGTGTTCCTTATCACGAAAACAGCTATTTTTATATCTACGTCTAAAATAGGGTGCTTTCTTCCAGTCAAAACGAAATTGGCCTTTGATTTATCGATTGTTATTATTGTAAAAGTTTTTACGCTCGTTGCCGGCCAATATTAATTGATTACCATGATCGCAACTTTACCGCTTTTTCATTTTTTCAATTACGCTTTCCGTACAAAAGAATCCAAAAAGCGGTGTTCGGTCAGGTAGAAAAATACGCGATTTGCTGTTAATTATCGTTCCCTCATGATTTATTTTTCTATAGGCAACACAAAAAACGTGTGTAACCAATTTACTTTTTAGCAATTTTTAATATTCATAACATCGCGCTTTGATGCTCTTTACAAGACATCGGCAATTTTTCAGAAATATTGAATATTAAGCTATTTTTTGCGTTTTTACGCTGAGTGCTTTTTTGAAAACCTAAAGAATCGCAAGAAAATCGATTGTAACTTCAGGAACATTCAGAAAATGGCCTTTACAAATACGGTTGTCTTAAATTATGATGACTTTTACGATTTTCTTCAAATTGCCTTAATTTAATTTGTCCTGTGTATTTTTAAAATATTTTTCGCTTCATTTTTCTTCTTTTTTTATACGAAAAGAACGCAGTTTATTTATTTGCAAACATCCGCACATAGTAGAATAATTACAGTAAAAACGAGGTAATTGTTTATGCAAATACTTAATTAATTAATTAAGTTATTATTAGATTGTTTGATTAGGCAGACGTAATTGTTTGGAGTAGAAAAAAGTTTTCTCAAAATCGTAAATGTTAGTTTGAATTATAATTATGCTCGGTAAATTTTACCGCAATTTTCTGATCTAATATTACCGTTTCTATTGCTTTTATCTGAAACTCTTGTTTTTTTCACATCTATCTATTGGAAATTATACTCACTTTCGCCATATTCGGACCCATCACTTCGTAAAAGAAAGGAAAACGTTATTCAAAATTTCGGATCAGTTACTGTTGGTCCTCAAAGCTGACATTTCACAATATGAAACCATTACAAACTTTTACTGGTCGCCTAATTTATAAAACTTTTTGTTGAAATCACTAAAAATCTATAGGTAATATTCAATAAACCCTTTATCTGAAATTTTTGATCTTTTTGTAGGTGATATAGTCTATCTATTGGAAATTATACTTAACTTCACTATATTATGACCCATCACTTTGTAGCAAAAAAGAAAAGGTATAATTCGGAATTGCGGATCAGTTACTGTTGTTCCTCAAGGCTGATATTTCACTATATGAAACCATTGCAGTCTTTTGCTGGTTCCTCTATTTATAAAACTTTCTGTTGAAATCACCAAATGTCTTTTTCTTTCTTGTTTCGAAGTAATAAAGCATAGGTAATATCTATGATTTTCAATAGGCATTTTATCACCTATAAAACTAAAAGTAATTTTAGACAGAATAGTTTCTAAACCATTGGTAGTCAATCCGGTCTCTACCGTCAACCAGTGGGCAGTTTAGTATTTCTGATAGGCGTCACAGGTTCTGTAATTCAATAATAGGGGCTTTTCAGACATTAAATTTTTGGGTTATATCTTCTGATCATCATCATTTTAAATTTTCATGTCAACTGTATGTTAGTGCGAAACTAATGTAACGTTTTGACTTAGTAAGACACATGCGTGTAAATTGGCTTTGGATAGAGGATGTTTGACTATTCCTGATCTAAACGAACAGTATAATATTTATGATTTTGGACATGTTTTTCTTTATTTTTCAGTTTTGTCATGATTTCGCGATTTACACACATAAACACATAAAATCTTTAACAGAGAAAATATTTTGTGCATCAAAGTTAAATTTAATACAAGTCAACAAATTTTCTTCAATTTTCTCAATTTAATTTGCGAGTTTTTGGCATTTCGAGTTTCTAACTTTGACTTTTATTGAGAAACATTGACTATATTCTTAGCGAATCAACTGTTAATTAACGCCTATTTTAGCAAGTCAGAATTTCCCTCTTTTTTCAGACATCAGTGTATGTAGCTACATCCACTTGTTTACCTAATCGCCGCTTTATTGCGTCTACTACTACATCGAGATCGTTTATTATCCACCAATACGAAACTTTTTCCCCAAGTTTTCGTTGACTGCTTTTTTATGTTTACGCAGTCAGCAGAAATAACATGTAACGCGTTCGCGGTCGACAATAACGTACTGAGAAAAATCGTGTTTGGGTGCAGAAGTTTATCGAGGCGAACGGAAGCCGGCGCTGAAAAAGATAAATAAAGCGCTCGCCGGCGCTAAATATATTCCGCGCGCAATATTTACCTTCATTTCTCTTAATTTTATTTGCACGATGGATTTGTTTGGCTAGATTGCAAATAAATCGCAAGCGCGCCAACGACAAGCAAGCAGGCAAAAAAATAAATAAAATACAACGGCGTTCCCGATCGTCGTTTAGCCGAGCCAGAAAAAAAACAAGAACGACGCGCTTTCGTCGGTTTGAATGGAAGACATCCGCCAGTGTATAGTTTTGTATCGCTTTCTTCGCCGTCATCAATCATTCGGTTATCAAGTAAAAAGCCTAAAAGTCCATCATTAGTTCCATATCAGTTGCGGAATTTTCTGGACTTTTCAACTAACGGGGCGCGCAATGATTTATATTCCGAAACGCTTTATCTACGCCAGTAGGAGGAAAAAAAACGCATAAACAACAAAGCGTGGAATTTGCATCAGGCGCAAACGTGTAAAAATCGACGATTAATCGGCGAAAGGAGCGCGCGCGCGCGCGTTTTTTTTGCCCCGATGAAAATAATATGTGCGCTGATGCGCGCCGAAAACATGTTTGATTTTCCACGCATCAATTAACATTTAATCCAATTTTTACATTTAAATCATAAATAATAAATTCATTGGATGCATATTTTAATTGGTGAGAAAAGCGCAGATGCGCACAGATACATATTTTTCCGCAGCGATTGCAAAAATTGATAATAATAAATTGATTGTTGTGGCAATAATGCGCTGGTGATTGTGGCGATGTTGTGGCGATGCGACGCACGCCCACTAAATATAATCGTCCACACACATACACACACAATCGCAATCACACATTAATCCACCGGGCGACCATTGTCTTCGCCGATTATTATTAATAATCATCCTCGAAACAATAAACATGTTACATGCGGCATTATATCATTAAGCAAACACAATTATCCTATTGACACATTTAGACGATGAATAAATCGGCGTTGCCACACTGCATTCGTCGAGTATTGCGATGCGCTTCACTACTGGTCGCCTCTTTTTTTTTCATTTATTGCACGGCGAAAAGGCACTGGCGAGCGCTGATAACGCTGCGCGCTGCAAAATTGTTTTAATAAACAATGTAATGTTTGGTAGACATGAAATACGTAACAGACTTCCTCTTTGGTCATTTCGTGTTTGCATTCCAGCGCCGCACAACATTCATCACCATTATAAAGCATCTGTTTGTGTAAACGGCGCGCGCTGACCTAAAATCCCTTTAATAGAGAGCGGCGACTCGACGCGACGCACCGAGCCGCTTGTTTTTTTTTGTTGATGATAATAATAATAATTATTACCAGCGTGCAATTAAAACTAATCAACTGCGCTTTGCGCTAAGCTGGACGAGGGCCAAAAAGCGCACGCGGCTTAACACTAATTTATCAGAAATATTCATATGCATAAATCGTATTATTTTTAGCGAGCACGCGCTAATTTTAATCTGGTATCGATTGTGTGTCACGTCGCGCGAATTTATTCGTACTACTTTCAAATGTGCATATCTTATGCACATCTTGAGGGTGAAAACCACCAAACGTGCTCACACGCTCAGAAACATGATATTTTGATGTTTCCTTATAATATTCTCCCAGAACGATGCTTGAATTCTATGTGTGCACTTACGAATTTTTATACTTTATACCTATCTGCTCTTCAAACAACAACGGGGGCGGGTGGAGCAGTAGGAGCGGAGCGTATTTTATTCGACGCGATGTGGAAACGCTCACGTGCACTTACTTTCCGTTTTTCTCGCCTTGTTACATCCGCATCACATTTATGCGAATAAATAATTACGCCGCCGTCATCCCCCGCTTATACTCTTTTCCATGCATGTTTTTAATCAATTCAAATATTCATCTCTCATCGACAATTATTTATTTTAAGATGCAATAATAATCGGCGAAATTCAAGTGGATAAAAAAATATTGCGGATTTCCATATATGTTTTTAATCAGCGAATTTGAACATACGTCTCTCACTGACAATTATTTATCTTAAGATGCGATAATAATCTGATAGTGATGATGATGATCCCTGTAAATTGTATTATACCTTTGTACTGAATTTAGATAAATACCTATATGACCAAATCGACGAAATTAAAGGGGATAATTTCTTAGGCAATTTCCATGTGTGTTTTTATCCAGCCAATTTGAATATTCGTCTCACTGACAATTATTTATTCTAAGATGCGATAATAACCTGATGATGATGATGATCGCTGTAAATTGTGCTATTATACCTAGCTATCATTAAATCTAGGTTCATAGCGATGAGTATACTATAGAGATAGATGATTAAATCGGCAAAATGAAAATGGATAAAAAAATATTGGGCGACAAAAGTGCGCCTATTAGCTGTAGTAATTGATGAAAATTTGGGCTATTCGATTATCCGCCACTACAGAAACATTGCACAAAATGCGATATTTAATGAAATTGGTTTCGATGTTAAAAGGCTGTGTGAACGATGCTAATAGGTTTCGGCATGTTCGCATTAGCAGCACACACACACACACATATATAGAGACACACACACGCCCGAGCACGTATGTGCCGCCAAATCAATAAAGAAGTCGAACGCGTTCATTAAAAGCGACAATCTCCCGAAAGCCCATTGGCTTAATGATATGGCACTTTGCGTGTTAATATAATTCGCGGTTTCCGATCGTTGGGCCATTAGTATTCGCATCACGAGCCGAACATATAACCAGATTAGCATCTCCTTTGTGGATGCGCAACGACGAAGTGCTGCTCCACATCGCTTCGGCGGAGTGATGCGGGCATGATGGCTCAAAGCGCGCGCTGAAGATTATTCCATTAATGTAATGGGCGCGCCAAGAAACCGCACCACACATCACCTACTACACTCTCTCATCTATATACTATTATGCCATACGTACATCGGCTACATTTCACTCATCCTATGCTTGTTTTTGTTGCAGGGATCGCGTCTTCCGCCTCAACCTCAGCAACATCAACCAGTCCAGCTGCGAGGTAAGTCACACATACTCGTATATATGAATGATTGAAATTAATTCATATGCCACCATAACGTTATTAGAATTTCAATATTCCAATCATAACTGTAAGGGGCTAGTTGGCGTTCATTGTGTCGAAATACCAAAACCGCATCTCCACTTCTAATTGGAATTCCCATTTCTATTATTATACACAGCGTAGAAATATTACCAGAGCGCGCGTTTATTGTTCGATATTTTGATATTTATTTCCAGGAATTCTCTTTTTTTCGCCATTTTTCGGGCGAAAATCTATTTTTTTTAATTTCGCATTTACATACAAACGCACATGAATGCACATTTACCAACTAACTGCTGTATTTACGATTTTCACATGCGCTAACAAAACAAAATTACGCTGCACATGCAGCCGATGAATTTTTATAGAGATTTCTGGCTTTGTGCTATTTTCAGTTCAGACTTCTAAGTTAAAAACGTTCAGTTTTGGCATTTATATTTTTGTTATAAAATTTCTGGAAAATCTATGTTATTTGTCAAATAAAATCAGTCTCTAAACATGTGTCAATTACCAAAAATCGTAAACAATGTCCTAAATTAAGTTTAAAAGCGCTTTTTGTTCTTTCAAAAAACCAAGATAATTAAAATTATTTACCACTTCAAAAATAAAGTTACAACTCTGGGGGAAAAAAATAAGAATTTTGAACAATCACTGAAAAAATATGCTCTACTAGAACTGTATCCTCACAGTTAAAATATTTGGAAGTACTTTAGTTTAGTGTTTTTACGTCGCTTAGAAAGACGTTTTTGAAAATTACTTAAATGTAAGCAAAATACATTTTCAATAGATTTAAATTTATCCTGAAAATATCATGAACAATGTTGTCAAGCTTTTGGATATTTAAAAAGAAATTTCCAAAATATGTAGTGAAAGTTTTGTAAAGTTTTCTACATTTTTCATAATAAAATATGACAATTGATTAAATATTATCAAATATCTATATCCTAATTTAAAAGAAACTGTGGTTAAAAATGTATATATCTTACAAAATCATTTTCCCCAGAAGCTTTTCACAGTGATTCCTATAGATATTTTCTTAAAATGGTCAAAGCTCATAAAAGTCATCGTTATTTGTTAAAAGTAAACGCGGCGAGAACGTTATTTCAAAAGCAATTTTTAGTATTTCTATTAACGAATTAAATTGCAGTATTTATTTCCACGAATCCCTATATTTTTTACGACTTTCGGGCGAAAATCTATTTTTTTTAATTTCGCATTCGCATATAGCTATGTATATACAAACGCACATGAATGCGAATTTAGTAACTAACCGCTGTATTTACGATTTCCACATGCGCTAACAAAACAAAATTACACTTCACATGCAGTCGATGGTTTTGTAAAAATTCACAATATGCATGCTGTAATAAGTTTGCCGAAACGTAGTACATGTATACGTATGCATACTGAATGCATTCGAGTTGAAAATTTGAATTAAGAAATTGGCGAAATTTTATTGTATGGTTGAGTGTGTGTATGTGTGTTGAAACGAACAATGCAGGCGACGTCGCGCGCGCGAGTAAAGCTAAAGGAAGATGAAATGGTTAAATTTATTTTCATCAAGCTATTATACCTTTTGCTCAATAGACTTTCGCTTGCTATTATCATTTAAACTTTTTTCTTCCTCCTCGCCGTGCACATCAAAAGAATCGGGTGGGAGCAAGAAAGCACAACGCGAAAATGCCATTAGTTCGTCGGGGGAGTAGCAGCAGCCAGCGAGCGCAAAGTTTTTTTTCTTCATCAGCCGCGGCTTCACTCACGCGAAATTTGTTTCTGAAAGTCGATGCTTAATAATAATTTACTCTTTCAAAGAGATTAATTCGCAATCCCAACTTTTATTTCAATTTTGGCGCGCAAAATCGGCTTGTAAATTTATTGTTATCGGAGCGGCGAAAGAGGATCTAAGACACACACACATACACACACCGACACTTCGACGCACACACACATATACATACATACGTTGATCCCTTTCTCGCCCCCTTTTTTTGCGTGCGAGAATGGTTTTTGGTTACCGAAAACTCCCGTAGGATTTCGCCCGTTCTCCTTGCATTTTTTTCGGCGTTGGGTGGGAAGTGATACGGGATTGACGTGACGCTCTTCGAGAATCGAGAATTAATAACTAGATTGGGGATTTCGCATCTGTAAAAATTGAAATACCACATAAATGTGTGTCGGCTCAATCCCCCTTCCTTCGCATAAAAAAAGCGATGTATTGAATTAAAAATTAATCAATATCGATGTGTCGTCCTCCGATCTGGGGCGTGAAAAAACATAATTTCGATTTTCTAAATAATATAAGTATCGTGTGTGAGTGTGAGTGTGTATGTGTGTGCGGCAGCAAGCAAAAAAAAAATTGTAGAAAATCCCCTATTGATTCCGACAATATTGAATGGTAGCAGTGAAGCAGTAAAATAGAATACTAGAAACCATTGAGTGAAATCTACCGACGGAGAAATCGCAGCAAATCGCAAACGTTTTATGATTGTCAATATAAACTCCACTGACATGGGAAATCATAAAATAAATCAAACAGCAGCAGTAGCAGCAGCGCAAGAATTGTACCGCTTCGCTGGTTTGGAAACAACAGCTCGCGCAGACGAAAAAAATCTTAATAACGATTAGCTGGTAATTCATTTATAAATATTATAAAAGAGTGTCAGTCAAATTCCCCCAGCGCGCACTAAACAGAAAAGTATCATCTAAATAATTCCTAATCCAATTACCTTTCCAACCGTCTGTCTAGACTTTAGACATGCCCAGGAGAATCAAAACAGGAAATAACAGTCACAATTATTACATCACATGCCGAAAAAAAAATTATATATAAGCGAGTATGCATTCGCTCGCTCGCTGTTGGGATTATGAATACTATATACTAATACTAGCAGACTACATAACAATGGGAATTGTTATCTATAAAGGCGTTTCCAATACAATAACTCAACTAGACTACTTAGCGCAGTGATAAGAGGTCCTTCAACTTCAAGACATCAATTTTATAAACGTATTCGCTTACTACAACATTCTATTGTTTAACAATACCTTCGAAATTGCGCTCAAATTTTCTGTTGTTGCTGTTGTGAGCGATAAATGATGATGATGATGATGATGCGTTTATTGTACATAAAATACATTTAATCGGCTGCTCGTCTGCGCCAACATCACATCGCATACAATTTGCGTTCGCGTTGTTTTACTCTGTGTTCTAACACTGTGTGCGCGCTTATTGTTTTTATTGAATTTTCGACAGCGGTAAGTTTTCTTCGCGCGACGACGCTGATAACGCGCGAATTTATCGCTGTCGGTGCGATAGTTAAATGTGTGCAATAACAGCGGGTCTATGAGCACATTCATTGTCATCTTATCGTCCAGCTAGTAGCGGTGGTGGCGGTGGCGGTGTGGTGGTTTGCGCCCCGTTTGGCTTCGGTTTGTGCGCTGGCCCCCCAACATTCACACACATTGTGCCGGGCGCTTATCGAAGCCGGCGAAGCCATTCACACAAATCGGACCGTAGAATGTAATCATCTGTACATGACAAATGTAGCGCATTAAATAATACCCCATTCATGCGACGACAAAAAGTGCGCGCAAAAATTGAAATGAATAACGTCATTAAAATTTGTGGTTTGCGTATATACTCCGCTCCATGTCCTATGACACGATAAAAGGGGGCGGGTGGAAAACATTGCTCTGGCCGTATGCGCAAGCTGGCTACCTGCTAAGACCACTTTCAAACGCCTAATTGCTGTTAATAATTAAATCACTAGCTTATTCTCTGCATATTCACAAATTAAATGCGGAATTAGGTAAATTCTGTTATGCTCGAATAGTTGCTAATTAACTAAGGGTTTTTCGATATCTGTGTTTGAAGCCAAATAAATTCTTGAATTTTACAAAACTAAATGTTACAATTTCTTACATTTTTTGCTGATAAGTTGAGGCAGGATTCAGGAGTATTACGTACACTATGATTCTAGTAATATGCCATATTATTGGCCATACTATGAATCTGTACTAATCGGGGTGCCCATAATTGTGAAAGTGATCTAAGTCAAAATTAAAAAAAAATATGTGTTTATCAGTTATTTCACACCACATTATTTTAAACTAAATTTATTCAATGCTATTTTTACATTATCATCACAAATCAACCTTCAGAGAGTTGGTTGTAATTTTAATGTTATATGGAATTCGTTTAGTGTTTGTTATGAAAGTTGCCTAATATCTGACTAGACCACTTTCATAATTATATGGCACATATCTAATTTGCAATGCAAGTACATGTGACATTTCCTGAAAAAAGTCTTATAGCTCCAGAATTTTTGTTATGGCCATCTTGAACTGTACTCCAACGTATGTATTGCAAAATTAAATGTTTAAATTTGCTCTACATTTTGAATAATTAACAATATTTTTAATGAAAATATTAACAATTCTATCAAAATTAATTTCATATTTAAATCTGTTGTTGTTTATCACTTTAAAAGAAGCTTTCATCTGTTGTTAAAAGGTTTTTGATCGATTTCTCCAACACATTTTAGGCATGTAGAAATTGAAAATATATAGATGTGTTCAAAATTCGACATTAAATAGAAAATCCCTTTCTTTACAAAAAGTTTAGTTTTTCGTAGTATGTTATTTGAGTTGATGTGATGGTATTCTTTGACATTACTGAAAAGAAGATGAACGAATGAGGACAAAAGTCACAAATAATAAAAGAAAATGGCATGCATTTAGAAAAATCCAATATTGTTGAATGTTTTTATCACCATACAAACTAGTTTTTGTACGATTTTCTAACTTTTTCGAACCAATTTATAAACAACCTAGTCAATTGTTACTGTTTTAAAGACAGTCTTTAGTCAACTTGTTTCCAGTATTTTTCTGATAAATAGAGTAAATATTATCAAGCACAATTATTTTAACTTAACTTTGGTGTTATATAATACTTGAAGAAGATACGATAGTGTTAATTTTCAGTATGTTCAACAAAAGAAATGTTAAAAATTGTTAAAATAATATACCCCGATAAAATTTCTAATGGAAACAAAATGCTGATAAAAACAGTACGGCGGAGAACTATGTTCATTATACTACCAACCCGTCCTCTTTGTAATGGACACGATTGTACACATACATACACACATACGTATATATATAGCTCAGTATATCGTACATTAGACGTTAGCGGATCGTGACCACCGGTTCAAGTTTACGATATTATAATTATAGGTCAAACAATTCACGCAAGGAATCTACACGGACTATATAAGTAAGATTAAGCGCTTTTTAAGTGGCGCGTAGCTAAATTTATCTACAATTTCTATCAATCACACTAATTACATTTCCATATAGGAAATTATTCGAATGCAATCAGGCATAGATATATAAATTATCGTATGGCGTATAAGTTGTTAAAAACAACTAGAACAACAACAACAATAATAACTAGTGCTGCGTTTTTCCTTTCGTTTTGTTTTTTTTTTTTGATTTATTGCGAAGTGCGCTTAACGTAATAATGTTATTACATAGCTAGATAAATTTTCGTCTGGTGGAAGAAGTGTGATTATGCGTTGTAATTGAGAGGTGGTATCCGGAAGGATTGAGCTGTGCGGTCACATAATCCGCTCGCCTGCTGGCGGCGGCGAAAATCGCACCGTCGGCTCATAAATCTCACTTTTATATCGCACGACCGGAGAGCGGTCGTTGTCGCCGCCACCACCTATGATCGTTGCCGGCGCTAGCCCTCGTTTTTAATTAATAGCCAAGCTATATATACACCTATATATAGCTATATATATATATTTTGCTTTTGCCACCGCCACTCGTTCGTTCGTTCGTTTGCTCGCCTCGCTCGCCTTTTTATGATTCCGCCAAACTGCTGATACCAGTTAATTTTTAATTTTACGTGTCCGGCGAGATTTATTAGATGGCACAAGTTCGTGGCGCGCATTGTTTGTCCATCGGCGCTGGCTATATTTTGCGGCGTGTGCGAATGAATCAATCTGGGTGTGTGTGGGGGCGAGGGCGAAAAAATAAAACGAATTAGATAAATAATAAGAGAATAGGAAAATTGTCGAGTGATTCTGATTTATATCTAGTTATTCCGCGTTTTCGAGTCCAATTTATCGTCCATTCTATTCGCAAACAATGTGTTTTTAACAAAAAAGGTGCGCGTCTGAAAAATGACTCAATAAGCTGGTACAAGGATGGAGCAGTTAACGCGTGTCAGATGCGATCAATCAACCTGGTGGCGCTGTGTCCCGAAGTGTGTATGTGTGTGTGGTGCGAGCAAGAAGGAGGCAAGAAACTCCTCCACTTGCTGCTTAAACGCCACGCGAATAATCCGTATTTATTTTCGCTCGACTTTGATCTCTCGAAAAGTCAATCAGGCTGGAAAACTATCTGTGTGTACGTATAGACGTATAGACGGAGATAATCATAAAATTTCTCCCATGTATATACAGATATAAGCGCTCTTCTTTCCGTATTAGAGACGAGATGACGATCCTCCTATCCGAAAATCCCCTTTTAAACATCCCCGTAGGCGACCGGCAAGGGGAAGATCTAAAGATACTCATTACTAGCAATATCTTTTTGAATGTATATTCTTGTATTGCAAATAAAGCCATAACTTTTAATAGTTAATATATTCCGAAATGGAATTGTAGGCGGCGTGCACATCATATTTAAAAAGAAACACCCTTCACGATGATAAATTATCATCATTGCATCAATTGAATCTTAAATGGCGTATGAATTCATAACGAGCCCGTTTCGTTTATTAACTGAAAATCTAATTCATCCCTTCGCGTACTAATAATATTGTTCAGACGAATGAAACGTACCAGACGCAAATTTCGACATCAGGCAACTCTCATCCCATCATACTTTCCATTGTCAAACGATTTACACACGATTCAAATCAACTCCACATCTAATCTAAATTTCATTATCGCAAAGTATCGTAATTATCCATTTTTGTACTTGAATAAGTTTTGATTTTTAATGCGACATATAGAATACCAGAAGTTTGTGGCCAATAATAATCTCGGGAATGCAAATTCATCTTGCACTGCAGAACGCAAAGGGATTTGTTAGTCATACGAATGAGTCTTTGTGCGCTTTCATCATCGACTTTCTTGGAATTGTACATACAAACTCCGTAGTAAAATGGACTAGTTCTCTCAACCAACACACACCAGCAGGATCACTTGGCCGAACGTCCAAGTTTTATTTGACGACAATGCTCGACTATCCTTTACACGCTTCCGTCTCGTTCCATATTTTCCAAGCAGCGTCCAGCGTGTGTGGTGATTAAAGGAAGTGCAAACGGAAATAATATCCTGCCGAAGTGCATACGTGGCAACCGCTATACTGTATTTCCATTCGACTGACCTAATCGGCGAGAACAACATGATGGAATCGTAGCCGTTTAGCCAAAACATTTTTTAAGCGTTTTCACCTCGACGCCCATCATCATCGTGGCAAAGCTTTTAAAGCATTCGGCGCGTTCGTCGAATCCTATTTACATCAAATATTGACACGCTATCTCCTGTTTACAATATTTAAAATACGCTTTTTTTGTTGCGCCCGCTTTCAATTAGTGTTGCAACAACGAAAAGGAAAAAGGGGGAGAGAGAGAGCAGTAGGAGGAAAAAAAACGCACGCCATCATCATCGTTTTTCATTCCGGACCGAGGCGGCGCGCACATTTTCAAGTTTGAATAGGTGTGAAAAGTTATGAATAGAGGACGTCCTTCACAGATGCACGGCATTGTTTCAAAGCGTCATGGTTTTTAGTTTTTTACACTCTTGATAGTTGCATAAAGCACACTTTTACTTACTCGTTATTATTATTGCATCGCATGGAAATTTTTATTAAAGCGCGTTATGCGATCCAATATGCGAATGCCTGCCTTTGGTATACTTTTACGCCCGCACTTAAAATATTTTTTGGCGGCGCGAAGCCCGGAATGCTTATTGTTATTACCTTTATAAACTAGACAACTTTATTATTTCCAATTTTCTCCATCGCATTGTTCTTATATTTATGCGTTATCACGTTGCGTAGCGTCAAAAACCCGGTGTGTGTACGGGTGGGCGAAAGCCATTACTTACATTTACTGCGCGCTTGTTTACTAAATATATTAGCTTTGATGCTGATTCATCCATTTCGCTGATAATTCACTTTCAGCATGAACGATTCGCAATTATTCTACACGCGGTAGCCTTCCACTGAGCAAAACTAACTTTTCCACATATATAGATATCTATATCTACATATATCTACATAGAGGGAAAAACAGATCATCGAATTTAATCCATCAATCGGTTGCATTTTTAATTTCGCACAATAATTGTGAGCTTAAACATTTTCACATTCGCGAATGTAAACATTTACACAAAAAAGTACATTTAATGCGAATCGAAAAAAAATAACGTTTTAATAAAATCCGTTTTTCTACGAATAATTGTTTCAGATTGTAAATAATTTTGTTGTTTCATTTGGTTGCTGCAAATGACAGGATCAGATTATTAATGCGTAATTACTGCGCCCGGATGTTTAGGCGTTAAAAATGTAGGCAAAATGTTATTAAAAATAGCAAACAAAAAAGATGACATATGGATTCGAAATAAAAAAAAGTTAATAGGTATTATTTGTGTATTAAATTCTATTTTACACAAAGTTTTTGAAGAATGTTTCTGACAAGTTCACGAGTTAAGAATGAAAGGAAGATTTGCGAAAAGTCACTTTACCATTTCATCTCTATGTTAAAGTTGTCGATTTTCATAATCAGTTTTTTTCGCAAGTTACTTTAACTTACGAGTTGATTTTATTTTGATGCAACGAGGTACGCATAATTTCAAATCTTTTCTAGAATGTTTAATGAACAAAATTTTGTTCTTTTAAGTTTTAGATAATAAGTACTCATAATTTGCAATTTGGGTTAAATACCTGCGCAGTTTTTTAAAAATAATTTTAGAACAAAATGTTTCATTTGTTGTTAAACTTTCCCAAGTTGCTGCAATGAAATTTTCTCTGAAAAAGCTTGTGAAATAAAACAGTAAAATGTAACGTTTGTTGTGGCTTAGAATTTATACTAAACTGTTGCACATTCTAAGACTACTCATTCATGTTTGAAAATACTAAAAAAAATACTACGAAACACTTGAAAAAATCGTTAAACTTTAATTGCGATGTTTAAATTTTAATTAATCTAATTGGAAGTTAATTTAAAGCGGGCGAAAGTGAGGTAACGCCACATACGAAAATAAACCCGATAAATATTCTATTAGCCACTTTAAATTTTAAAGTGCGGCAAAAATAGCATGTAATTAACGGGGAATGTGACAACGTCGGTGTGTATAACTATAGCTTAAGTAAGCCGTTCGTCGGTTGGGGATGTTTATCCAACGAAAACCGAATTTCATAACAAAGCAGGCATTTTGCTCAAACATCCGGACCCTAGGACAGACGGCAGAGAAAAGAGGTCGAGAGATGAGGAAAAAAAGATTCATCAATCAAACAATTGCAATCATTGTGAGATTAAACATTTCGGCAGCGAAGACAAACATTGTCGGTGCGCGTAAACAACGCAGAGAGGAGGAAAAATGGTTGCGATGTTGTTGTTGTTGTTGTTCCTTGCTTGCCTGCTTGCTTGCTTGCTTACTTGATGCAGGAATTGTTCAATGTTCGGCGAGGCGATTTAAATTAAAATGTGAAGCGCATAAAAAGGCGCGCGCGCGCAACACGCTGTAACAACGCTAAACTTCGCCGAATAGGAGTTTAATTTAACGTTTTGTGCAGTACTAACTACAAAAGTTTTAAGGCAGTAATTGTAAAACTTGCTGTAAATTTGTATGTAGCTGAAGCCATTACGGCAATGTTTCGCACTTTTGGGGTGAAAGTTTACGGCAGTTACTAAATAATGCAAAAGAACAGTGATGTATATCAACCGTAATGGGAAAGAATTCCCCATACGGCTGGAAATCAAACTGGAAAAAGCGTATTTATACAACATCCTTTGCATCGTCTGTCTGCCAGCCAGCCTTGATGTTGTTTAAACCGGCACCCCAACCCTCCAACCAAAACACTCACAACACATGCAGATTTTTTCGCTGCCAGTAATTTGACATAACAAATGAGCCAATTTGTTAGCCCAAGACCATGCACTCACTCGTTCGTACGCTCGTTTGCTTGCTCCCTGACTCACACTTGCTTACTTATTTATTTATATATTTATTTATTCAGTTATTAATCGAATTATTAATTGCAAAACGCGCATTGTTTAAGTCCTGATTGCCCACCCATCGTTCTAACTGTAATTCGCTATTGCTCTCCCACCGAGTTATTGCCCAATAAATCTTCAACTTCCATTTTCTCTGTTTATGCGTTTATATTTCCAGGTGATATTAGTCAAAATTTATCGGCAATTAAAATTTAATTTCGTTTTGTATGGGAATGTATTAAAGCTGTGCGAAGCGCCCGAGTTAAAAACAATGCCGCCTGCGAGCTTTTCGCCAAAATAACACGAAAAAAGCGCAAATATACGAGCTTTTGCGCGCGCTAATTTCATGTTGATGATAGAAATTATATACATTAATTCAGCATTTTAACGAAAAAGATTAAATGCATTAATTTCAAGCCGGGCCGACATTAATCATCAATTAAATTTTAATTTTTGCGCACCAGATTATTCATATGTCTAATTTCGCCTGCCGTTGATATACCATGGACAAGATTCGACCCCTCCACCAACGCCCCCCTGCCACCACCACCACCTAGGCGCACGAAATTAACTACTTTAATTAGTTTGCGACACCTTGAATTTAGGACGACGGCCGTCGTCGTGCGATCGCATTTTTATCGCATCTCAACCCAACGGCAAACAGCACACAATACGCGCGCTCTACACCACCCTCCCAGCCACCCCTCGGTGCGCTTCGCCTCCCAAGCAAAAAGCTAATAATTTATGTTTCGAAGGAATATTGTTTCTACAAGTGGTTTGCTTACGAAACGTCTACTGCCAACTTGCGAATGCAAATTTATTCCCAACAACAACCCGACCACAATTTTACTTTTCGCTGTTTCGCTCGCCTCCTCCCGCCATCCGCCATCTCCCTTCGCCGAATTTGCTCCACTCGTCGTCGTTGTCGTTTCGTACGACGCTGTTCTTTTATTAATTGCGAAACGCACGCGTTTGATTTATTGACGCAATCAGACGATAAATAATTTTTTTCGCTTTCCTGTGAGCAAACAAGCCATGATTATGAATCGCAAAGCAAATACTCACTCAACAAAACTAAACATCTAGTTCGTCCCCTATATATTTATTAGTTCCTAACCCTTACGAAACACGAACGTGTACTGTATACTAGTTTGCACAAACGGCCCCGAAGTAAGGCGACCATATCGGTGGTGAAATGGGTAACTTTTAATCTTATGGCAATTGCTGGTTTCATCGCTCCCTCAATGACAACTATCGTAAATTATGTTATGATCCTGGACAGTAATAATGAAGAAAATCGAACATAAAACTTTTCTGGGAAATGTTTGTCAAAGGATGAATTTTTTGATAACTTGATAACC
The DNA here is from genome assembly GCA_030264715.1 of Adinopsis sp. GC000173. Lineage (NCBI taxonomy): Eukaryota > Metazoa > Arthropoda > Insecta > Coleoptera > Staphylinidae > Adinopsis > Adinopsis sp. GC000173. The sequence continues at coordinate 39,547 of JARJDW010008975.1, forward strand.
TTTTTCAAAACATAGTTTAATCGCTAAAACCTTCAGAGTATTTTGTATTAGAAGGAAACATTAGCTTTCTGGAAAATTTTACAACTTCTTCAAAAGCGACAAAAATATCGTCCTAGATATTAAAATAATTTAGTTTAAGATATTTTTAAAATTTTGGAGGCTACTTAAAAAAGCAGGTACTGGAACTTAAACAAATTGAGACATTTTGCAACACTTTATAATCAGGACTTCTCATAATTATTGTCCTTAAGAGGCCAAAGATCTATAACCTTTTTTTATAAAACATCTAAGTTAAATATACTAAACCTATAGTAAATATCGGAAAAATACTTCTGGAAATTTATATTATAATTATGCCCATAAAACTTCAGAGTTTGTATGAAAAAGCAAAAATTTAAGTTTTCTTGAAAATTGGTAATTTGAGACATTTTCAGGAGTCATTTGCAATTAGGACTTTTCAAAATGCTTGTCCCTAAGACTCCAAAGGCCCAACACTAAATTCTGAGGAAAACCATAATTAATTTAGTCTAACAGACTTAAATGAAGTATTGAATGTTTTAGAAAATTTTCAGAAGCGACTAAAATAGGTCTTAGGCATAAAACGATGATTATTGATTGTTAATTACATAGTTTAATCCAATTTCAAACTTGTGTTAAATCGCATTAAACTTAATGTTGGAAAACTTGGACAATTTTGCGACTATTTTACAGTTTTAGTTGAATTATGTTAAGGCGTTTTTATAATTTTTATCCATCAGGCATGAAAATGCTAAGGAAAAAACTTGACGAAAACTTTCTATACTTATTACTATTATTTATCTAAACTACATACAATACATTTTTAGCATTGCTCAATATTTACTATTATTTGTATATTCAAACAATTTTTAGCAAAGTATTTTGTGTGAAGTATAAAAAATTGAGCTTTCCTGAAAATTAACTAAATAAATCTATACAGAAATACTCTAAATACAGCGAAACTGGGATCGGAGATATTGAACCTATTTTTGTCACAAAATCACATTTACAGTCATTTGCAATTATCACGGACATTGTTTACAAAAGATCAAAATACAATAAGAAAATACGAAAACAATATCATTTACACGCAAACAATTTTAAAATAAGATTTTGTATGTGAAATATGAAAAAAATGTGCGTTGCTGAAAATTGACTGAAAGGCGTTCTAAAAAAACTTCAAAGCGACATAAATACATTCCTAAACCATTTTTATTATTTCTCAAGATATATTTTGTCAAAACGCGTCAAATTAAACAAAATCCTGGACAATTTTTCGTGATTTTCTTCAAACGTTTGCGTTTTTTGCGCTATATCCCATAATATCGTGATCAATAACTTCGAACATGCCATAAAAGTGGGAGAAAAAAAGCTGCGGTCTGTAGTACGAGTATCATGCTGCAAAAGTTTTGTGCTTGCGTTATTGCGCGCGCGAACCTGTAGCACCCCACCGCAAAAATGCGATCGAGCATGTCGCTTTAATTAATATTTTATGTAATTGAATACGCGATGCTGCTATGATGTCTGTCGATCCCCGTGGCGATCCGCTGAATTCATACGCCTTCAGGCGCACATATCGCATCGTCCATCAATTGCATGTTACAATAACATGTGACGCCGCATACCGCAAGGCATACATATACATGGAGTGATTCCGTCTGATCACTCAATTCCGCACAGCGCGCATTTTTCACAGCGCTAATTAGATGATTAATAAAACGCTAAGCTTTTCGGCGCGCAATGTGCGTTAAAGCCGCTCGATTGGATTTTCTACTACATTAATGACAGCGTTTTGCTTTACGTACTTCCTTCTTAGCATTTTTTTCCTCCATCAGCTAACTGAAAAGCTGTTTATTCAAGTTTGAAAACTTTCACGTCGACGTAAATCTTCACTCACAACTTGGATATATTTAAAATTTCGCTAAACATTAATAACGCTTTTGATCTTTTTTAAAACGCTGAAAATGCTCCGGCATGAAGCGAATTATTTATATAAAACAACTATTGAGTTATATGTATTGATTAATAATTTGTTGTTTTCTTTCTTTTTATTTGCAGAGAGATGCATTGAATTTGGAGCCGACCCATGTGGTGAATTGCGTTTCAAAAGGAAAGTCAGAGGTATGTAATACAAATTGTGCGAATAAAAAAGAAACGGTATACGTGAAATAGTAGGAGCAAAACGAAATATTCAGCACGCCTTTGTGTGTGTTTTCTGTATACATACACATATATGTACATATTCACACACACACACAGAAAAATAGGAAAAAATATAAGCGAACGTATTTACATGATGGCAACAAATTCACTACTTTTATGCGTCACGTTCCTCTTCCTAAGAAATTGCATTTTAAATTATGACGGAGAGTTCTGCTAGATGGGCTGACAGATATGAGCACCGCGACACACAGCCGGGATTTTTCATGCGCGCACGTGTATCTAGCGAGAGGAGAAAAAAAACGAAGAGTGGAACGTACAATTTTCGCTTTGCGCCGCCCGAGCCCCGCCGTTTGTTTACCGAACACGAAAAACGCGAAATTATTGTTTGATGTCGGCTGCCAGTTGTAAAAACGCGCGCGCTCGCTTCGCTTCATTTCCTTTTAACTAAATTAACTTTCTTTCAAAAAAAAACCATATCATAATAATCATAAAATGGTAATGTATATTCTAAATAAACACATTACATGCCGTTGTTATCAAAACACGTTGCCGTTGCAACGTTTGATTACGTATTTTACTAATTAAAATCGCGCATCAAGCATTTAACGGTGGCGGCGGGGGTGGCGAACGGCGTGGCGTACAGATGCAGGCCTCACGAAATTAATTTCGGCAACAGATCCGCCACTCTGACCTCATTTGTAATTCAAATGCCGCATCCACTCCGCCGTACGAATCGAATTGTCCGCGATGAGTGGATGAGCGAATGGGCAAACTAACAGCCGGCTGCCGAAAAAAAAACAGCAACCACTTTTAATAAAGATGACACGACGCAGACAGGACGGTTTAGCGTCGCGACGCACAACTTTTCAGCGAACGAAATTAAGATGTATTTTATCTCTATATCTATATATAGATATAGTATATATGTACGTAATAAATGTCCTTTGCGTCTCTCCGAACATACAAAAAGGTCATCCATCATTCGGTTCACTTCATCAGCGACAGGCAACGAGGAGGCGCACGTCCCGAACTAAATCATATTTATATAGAAAGCCGGGCGTTTGATTGACGAACGACATGCTTTCCAACGGCCATCGGTACGTAAAACATCGGAACGTCGGTTAATTCAATACACCCTGTCGGGATAAACGGTGACAAATGCGTTTTCGTCCTCGTGTGTCGGTCGGTCGGACGAGTGAGCGCAAAAAAATAATAATATAAAGAACTATATCAGACGAATTAATTATTTATGCATAGCGCGCTAATCGAGCTGATCAAATATGCGCGCATTTAACGTGCTTTTTTATGCGCACTGTGTTGCTTAATAAATTATTTACGAGTGGAATAAAATCGTATTTTAAATATTATACGAGCGAGTAGCGAAAGAAAAATGCATTTCATATTATATAGTTGAGGTCTTTTAAAAAGTACATAAACGTGTTTTCAAACATTGATGGAAAAAAACACGGCGAATTCGGAATGCTTTTCAATGTACTACGCGCGTAATACGATATAATAAAATTTCATGCCGATTTTTTTTTGCGCTGCCGACATTTACCGCCCGCCCATTCATGCAACGATTTAATATAATTCCGCCTGTGAAAAATCGTGCGATGCATTAGCTCGAAATTAGTGCAATTTGGCGCCCCACTCGACGCGCACAACAATGTTTGCATAGATTTCGATTCGATGTGCGAGAGATGGGTGAGATGGGCGAGAGTAGTAGAGGAGTAGTAGTTGTGCGCTCGCAAGAATGTTTTCATTAGGATAATAGCGGCGCAATCGGCGCGCAACGTATGAACTGCGCTGCGGTTTTATGAAGTTATATGGAATATAAAGCAGGCCGTATGTAAAACTGTCACGTTACAAGCTCAAATTTATAGAACAAGTGGATAACTGGATAACTTTTCATGCGCTGGGTGGGTGCCGCCGCCGCCGCCGCCAATGCCGCTGCCGTTGCTCCTGATGCTGCTGCTGCTGCTGCTTGCTTGCTTGGATTCACGCTCGTGCGAGATTAAATTAGATGCCAAAGGTTTAATGTCCCTTCAAACTGTATGACAGCGCAACTATGCCCTACAAAATAACGTGTCGGCGACGGAAAAATGCGAGATGGAGCAATTTCTATAAGAGGGTTGATGCTTTTTGCGCTAGTTAATCTACCCCACCTTGTAAACATTTGCATAAAAAATCGAAATTGCAAAAATTTACAAAACGGATTTAATACGTACGTGATAATAAATTTCACAGCATCATCAAAAAGTTCATTCTTGTTAACGCAACCTTGAAATTGTTTGTTACCTAAGGGCGAACTCCATACACTCCATTATGACTTGTCTAAACTGCCGAGATTAAACTGTCTAACTGCAAAGAGATATAAAACAATGTTAATTTTTTAAACAAAATTTATGTTACTTTAATTGTTTTTAAATCTGATGATCATAATAATTGTCATACGGTAGTTGTTTGACTTTTCAGTTAAAAGCAATTTTGTGCCGTTATATTGTATGAAATATAATCTGACGATAAGTCTTTGTCTTTACGTTGGAATAATATGGCCTAGCGCCTAGCAACTACTTAATCTCGGTAACTAGATAACTTGGGTTGAAACTTGCCGGCTCTCCTCTCATGCTTGCTACTACACACTGGCAACCAGATAGTTGATCTGTTCTTGGCTTGAATATGGTTATCGTTCGACGGTTATGTAGGCACTTACATACTCGTATTTAAGATCGAGCTAGCTCGTTGGTTGGCGTTGGCAACACAAGGATAAATGAAAGAGCAACAGATTTTCAATTTTCCATTTTTTAATATAATCCACTCCATATCTGTCTCCTTTAATGAGATTATTCGATTGCATCGTTAAAGTAAAAATGTACGTGCTTAAAGCGATGCATAATTTAAAATTATTTTCTGTCTACTATTCATACAGGATGTTACATTAATTTTTCCATTTTAAATGAAATCGCATATTTTGTGAAGCGAAATCTAATTAGGTTCATCCTAGTGGGGCTTTACTATTCAAATTTTTGCATTCAATGAAATTATAATAGAACTTTTGTGTTTAGTATATGTTTTGACTAGGGAACGCTATATAAACAATAATTAAATTATCTGGACTTTGTCTGAAAATGCAATTACTATGTTTTATTGCGTAATAAGGAAGCCATGAATTTTTGCCATTCGTGTTTTCTGCTGTATAGTATTTTAAGATAGCAATGTCAATATCGTGTTAACAACAATGATTTTAGATAAAATTTCAATTCATTTATCAATAAATATTGAAATTTACTAATTAATGAGCAGTAAAGCAGATATGAATTCGAAAATGCAAGTTTTTAATTTTGGCAACCCAATAGTGGACTTGACATAACATCAATGTGGTTTTAACAAAAATAATTATTGAAGTAAATTTTGTTCTACAAATTTCAGTTTATTTATTAATAAATATTGCAAATTACAACAAAAGATAAACCATTAATTAGCAGTAAATGGGCGGACGAGAAAAATGCAATAGTTTTTATTTTTGCAAACCAGGAGTTGACTTAACATAACATCAATGTGATTTTAACAAAAATAATTATAGAAGTAAATTTTATTATACAAATTTCGGTTCATTTATTAATAAATATTGCAATTTACTACAAGAGATAAACCATTAATGAGCAGTAAGGCGGTTATGAACGCGACACTGCAAGTTTTTATTTTTTGCAAACCAAGTTTTGACTTGACATAACATCAATGTGGTTTTAAAAAAAATAATTATAGAAATAAATTTTAGTTCATTTATTAATAAATATTGCAATATTGCAAGAGATAAACTATTAATGAGCAATAAAGCACCTATGAACGCGAAAAATGCAATAGTTTTTATTTTTGCAAGAGCCAAGAGTTGACTTTGACGTAACTAAACATGCATAGAGTTCGCTTTACGAGCCAGCTGATTTGCAAGTGCTTATTCGAAAAATATGACTTGGTCTAATTACTTATTCATCGGCAGTCTGTTCGTTATTTTAATGCAGCGTAAAGATGGAAGATTACATATTGCATTTTTCATGATGAATTTTGTCGAATTACATTCCTCGGCTAGCTAGCGTCTGGCATGAAATCGTCTAAATGTTACTTTAAACAATTCTATTATATCGTAACAATAATGCTAGTTGCATTCGTTTGAATTTTTCCATGGCAGAAATGGGGGAAGAAAACACAATAATAGTTTTCCTTTTTTTTTGGATATCCAAGTACTGGCAGCAACTTTGTAACTCCCCCTTAAAGTGCAGTTTCAGTTTGTTCTTTGTTCGAAAAGAAAAACGCTACTGGAATAAAACATTTCCAATATGTTTTTACTGAAATTGGAATTTTAGTATAAATTCCTATAATTGTTTCAGCCCGCTCTCTATTTTTTCCTAGCTGCGTTGCAGCGCGAAAGTTGAAAGGAAAATTTATACTACTAGTTAAATATTTATTAAAGCATTAACTAAATAAAAAAGCGCGCTATTAAGTGCTTTTAGTGATGTTTGCAATGATGACATGACGCTTGATGAAAAATTTGATGCGAATGAAAAAATTGCGCGAAGCAGTAGTGAATGATGAAAGGGAAATTTAATATGAGGACTAATCAAGAGTACATTTTCCGAGTCCAAATACGAGCGTTACGAGTGCGCGTAATAAATAATGATTAAGATGAAAGGGAAAGGCCGTTAATCCAAAAACCACGGGCAGAGATTTCAAGAGTTTGAGCTCCGTTTTTCCAATTACATCTGCTGTATGGTACTTTAGCTAATTGTGAAAGCGACGATTCCGCTGCTAGATTCGCCATGCCGAATATTGCATTTTAATTACGCATGATAAACGATCCGTACACATTCCATACAGTTTCATCATTTAGTCGAGTTCGAGCCGGGCCGGGCGGAGGGGCGCGCGTGGTCAAGACAATCTCGCATAACCAGACATTTTATGGCGACGCTGTCCAATTTTCATAAATTTTAATACAATTTTCATCATCTTTCATCATTCAGCCAAAATGCTCTTAAAAATTAAATTGTTTCGAACTTTTTCCATAGGCTGTACTCACAAAATTTTTGCTATCTACTTTTATATTTGCCGTGAAAATATTTAGCAATGTCGCTTTTCTATTCGGAAATACGTTTTTAAATAAATTATGGAAATTCCATTGAATTCAACAATCCATAATGAACGATAACCGAATATTATTTTCATCATCTTTCATTTTCAGCCAAAATGCTCTTAAAAATTAAATTGTTTCGAACTTTTTCCATAGGCTGTACTCACAATTTTTTGATATCTACTTTTATATTTGCCGTGAAAATATGTAGCAATATCACTTTTTTATTCGAAAATACGTTTTTAAATTAATTCTGGAAATTCCATTGAATCCAACAATCCATAGTGAACGATGACCGAATATTAGCCTGTTTTCACACATTTTTACTACTTAGCCAAATCACTTTTTTATTCGAAAATACGTTTTTAAATTAGTTATGGAAATTCCATCGAATACAAAAAAACCATATAACGAACGATGGCAGGAACAAGTAAATTATACGAGTAGATCTAAATCTAATTTCATTACTCCGCATTTAAATGAAACCTCCGATATGTTGTATGTTATGTAAAGGTCTAAGTGGCCATTCAAGATGTTATCAATTGCCAGTATGACATCCAATGGTCTACATATATTTTAAGTAGCTTTTAGGATTATTTTTTTTATTGAAAATAGTTTTGTCGTAATTCCATTAAACAACACTACCAGTAGAGTTTTTGTTATGTAGGTATTGGGAAAATACTTTTATTTTATACATTTTAAAATTGGTATTTTTATCAATTTTTCTGTAATATTTAATGAATTATATACTCATTTGGTCCGATTTTGATAAATATGGTAGGAATAGTTTGAAAAACGTTAAAAAATGAGCCAATAATTATTTAATATTTACGCTTTTCATAATTTTTTCTATTGATTTTCATACTATTTTTCCTATTTATAGCACTTTCGTTTCATTTTCTATTAGAAAACGGTAAAAATCGCATCAAAATCGCTTGAAAAAAGGAAACGATAAAAATGCCTTTAAATAAATATTTGCATCATGACATAAATTTTTAAGCGATTTTCATGCAATGTTTGCTATTGTTAGCTTCCTCGTAACGTGTCTATTAGAAAACACTAAAAATTTCATGAAAGCTTTACGTATGTCGAAAAGACAATTTTAAGATGCTGAAAACATATTTAATTTTATTTCCAATAATTGTAATTTTTGAAACACAAGAAAATTTCTGGAGCAACACTAAATATAAACCAATTATCAAACCGTATACAAGTAAATTATTTTTATAAATGTATAGTCAATTGTCGATACACTATTTCTATGTTTAGTATTAGAAAGTAGTATAACTCGTCGAAAATTAATGCGCGTAAAAAGCGTTTAAGGGCCAACAAAAAAGCTTTTAAATATTGATCGATTTTTTGGGGTAGCGATTTTCATCAACTCACTATTTGTAGCTTCTTCCTAATTTAATCTCCTTTCTCGAAAAATAAGCGGCGCTAATCCGCAGCCAAGTTCACCATTCTCGAATATTGCATTTTAATTACGGATGATAAACGATCCGCACATACCATAGCGGCAGGCAGCAGCAGCAGCAGCAGCAGCTTCATCATTTAGTTGAGCGTCGCGCGGTCAAGAAAATGTCGCAGCGGCGGTGGCAACAACTTTATGGCAAATCGCTATTTAAACTTTTACTATTTGCTCGCTCGCCCCCCGGTTTTTACAACATTCTCTCGAGTGTGTTTCAGCGTATAACGATAAAATCTTCACTACCGCCAGCTCGCTGCTCCAGCAAAACGCTTTCTGACGCAGTTCGTTCCTCCATTCCGTCGGTGGCCCCTTTTTTATGCGCATTCCACCAATCGCAGTTAATTATTTTCTCTCTGCGAGGCAATCAAAATATAATTTAGCGATTTTTACTGCAGTTATTACTCACGAAATGCATGCACCGCCACAATAATACCAAATAGAATATAACATCATTTTTTTTCGTCCACGACGAAATCGATGCGGCGAATTAATACACGGTGATTCACAACGAATGCAATAAACTTCAGCAATATATGGACGAATTGTTCAGCAAAAAAGTTTATATATGCTGAAAGATGTATTTTTAAAGAAATTCCAGCGCTTTTTCGCATTATATTCTCAACTTTTTTTCTTGCAGGTTTCAAAACAATTATCAATTTAATTGAGATTTATTAAAAATCTTCTGAGAAAAATGTTTTCTTACATTAAAAATTTAGCATATTTGCTACAAGAAGGAATTGTTTAAGGTTTTTTAAAGGAATTTTTATGATTTCGAAGGAATTTAAAGAAGTAAATTTAATATTTTTCTGTAAAAATATATATTTATACAATTATTGGTTGGTTTTCTTTATATGTAACTTTAAAAACTACATATT